>JASKDV010179625.1:0-12641 GCA_032466395.1 Aegires albopunctatus
TACTACTACTACTACTACTACTACTACTACTACTACTACTACTACTACTACAACTACTACTACTACTACTACTACTATTGTTGTGTAGGTCCAAGATTGATATGATAACTAAGAAGTGATAATACAGACACAAGCGTTATCAATAATGATATGCCCTTTTTTAATACCCAAATTTATTTCTTTTCACAACAGGAAGAGCATGCAAGTGAATCTACAAATGCTTTCTACGATTACATTGGCTGGTTATTTGGTATGTGGTAAATTGCTGTGGTGACGACTAAGGACGTTTTTAAAATTTGATGGATAAGATAAGATAAGATCAATTTTATTGAGCCCATACGGGAAATCGGTCTTGGATATACATGCTAGCGCATTAATAATATGTAACCAATATAATAGTTACTAAATTTATACCTGCTTACATGCATACATACTTGCATACATACATACATATTTATTGTACATACATACGTACATATACATGAATGAGATATAAAAGGGAGTCATCTTCCACACAAACATTCGACAGCCTCTCAATCGGCGATTGTTGGCATTTACTAAAATATTAGAGTGTGAAAGTATGTGTCTGCTTAGCAATTGTTTTAGAATTCTCATCTGCAAATTTTCCTGTCTCACGGTGAATGTTGTCTCCTCATCTGATTCAGGTCTTGGTTTGCTGGTTATATCATTGTTTCTCTCGGCTCGAATGGGAATTTTCCAGGAGCAGACTTATGCTCAATTTGGCAAGCATCCCTCGGAAGCACTTTTTTACAATGTAAGTCTATTTGAAAACTTTAGATGTTGAAATTATATTATTTTGAAATCATTATACGGCTACTTAGTGAGCATCATTTTCCAAAAATTATTTACATGAGAAGTAGATGTTTTATAAAAGGTCAATAGCTTTTGAAGAATAAAAGTTTATCTTTGGTAACACTTCGTTTGTATATAGGTAATCTCCTTGGTTGAAGCAAGGAGGTCACAGCAACCTCTTTCTTTGTAGCCACCTGAGGCCATAAGAAAAAAATACGCTTTACCCAACTAACTAGTAGTCAGTGGCGATCAGCTCCACCTAGCAACTAGCAGCAACAAACGAGGAGTTATCATTGCCAGCGGTTGTACTGCAGTTTTGAAGTGAAAGGCAGTAATTACAATGGCGATTGACCTGCAGTTACTGCCTTTCATTTGAAAACGGCAGTGTTATCGTGGTTGGATAATATAGTAGGAATTGTAAAAGTATAGCAAGTCGTAGATCAGATTCAGTCAAAACGGTTTTGTAATGCTATGAACCAATTATTGTTTTTTCCCCCACAGCATTTTCTTCCATTACCTGGTTTTTTACTCCTGATGCCGAGTATTTACTCATGTGCTGTTGAATTCAACCAATCAGGTATGGTTATATGGTTTTATTGCACTAGTCGAATGCCCGGCATCGCGGGAAAGAATGATGCTACATTAAGTAATTGTATTATTATTGTTGATTTATCGCACCCGGTAAGCTAGGTCTCCGGTTGTCCTGAACAGAAACGATTGTTTAATTTGGTTTATGATTATGCTTCCTGTATTTGTTTAGATTCTACATAGTATGCTTCAATGTGGTCTAATACATGAGACCAACACACTACGCAGATAAAATGGCTAGTCATGAGGCCTCGGTTCTAGTGGCAAAAAAAGCCGATTTTTCTTGAGGAAAATAGCTGTAATTTTCCTTTTTATGCATGAATTTCACTCACACCAACTTGTGTTGCTGTTATTGTATCTTTTAGTTTATGTCAAAGAGCTAAGTTTAGAGCCATGATGGAGTAACTAGTTGCAAGTATCACTTTTCTCCTGAACAAATTTGGATAATTCTGCCATGTAATTGCGACCTTGTTTTTGATCTTAGAGAGCCGTCCTTTTTTTATCAAAAAGTTTAAAAATGCTTATTTTGGTTAATGAAGCAGAAAGACACCGTGATTTTGTTAAATAATACTAAGTTACCCATATATTAAACTACAACATGCCAGTGCATATTTTTTAGACCCGTCAGTCAACCTGTGAGAGACAGCCAAAAATTGATTGAGTCAAAGAAGCACAATTATCTCCCCTTCGCCATATTTTTTTAAAGATAAGATGTTGAGGGACAGATGACAGCGGGGTGATAAAAGCGGAATTCATGGATTTAGGCCCTCAGTCCGGGTAGATTTTTGACCCAATGGTAGCCTGTAAATTCCAACTTTGGAGAACAACAAATGCGGTTCAAGTAGCTCGACAATATTATAAAAATTTGTGCTCCTAAATTCCAAACATCAAGTTCATATGATGGTCACGTATGAATTGACATCAAACCATTTTACGCCCAATTTCAGCATTGAATAATATGTTCACCAACAATGAAGAGATTTGTGCTTCTACTTCTACGCCTTCATTTAGTCCCACGCTAAATCGTGTCCTTCTCAGTCATTATATATGCATGATTTTCATTTGTCCACAGAACCCTATAATCTTCCAGCCATCGGCCTAGATGTTCCATGGGCTTGGGTTGTCCTTGGGTTCAACACCATCACCCAGTATCCTTTATATCATTGCTTGTTGTTTCACTCAAGTCTGATGGCTAGAATTGAAGAGCGTTTATGCATTACATGAATTTCATAAAGGACTGTTGTATGACTTATATTTCTAATTCTAGTCATAATACATTCCAATTTTATAAAAAATAGTAAACTTCTAAATAAAAAATCTGGCTGGGCCATGTATTAATTTCGTTACGCATGCGTGGCAGTCGGATGTAACCGATAACCTCCAAAGTTACACAGTCAAACTTAAACTGGCAAAGTAGCATTTAAGTTTATGATAAAATCTACAAACTCAAACTTAGCATAGCTAGTGTTATTCCTAAACCCTGTACATGCGTAGGTTGCGATTCAAACTATGCTTACGGCCGTTGACCACCACGAAGATTAGAAAGTTAAAATGGCATGGCCACATCGGATCGCTCGACACAACAGCCTGTCGAAACCCTTCTCCAAGGCACCATCAAAAGGGGTTAGAGAAGAAGATGACAACGAAAATGCTGGCTGGATAACATCAAGGAGTAGACCAGATTGGACAGTCCCACCCTTATCCATGACAATTAAGATAGAGGTGACTGGTGAAGAAATATATTGGCTGAAAGTACATCTGATGACTGTCATGTCAGGAGACTGAGTGAGTGAGATGCTATAGTTTTTCTTGAAAACATCTCTGTAGTTATGGCTTTATTTTTATTTACAGTAATTATTAGTAGCATTTTAAATATATTTGCTGGGTTTTTTTATGTCATAAAACTGCCTGTTCTGAGATTTGTTCCTTTATAAAACCTTAACTCTTGATCAGATTTATCTGCTTAAAGAGTGTTTTCATACTGACGACGGAATGCACTTCCTTAACCGTCACATTGGTTGTGACCTTGAGAAAGTTTGTCAGCCTCGTCTTCTCCATCCTTTACTTCAAGAACCCTTTCACCACACTTCACTGGTTTGGAGCTGCCCTAGTCTTCCTCGGCACTTTGATGTTTGTCGAGGTGTTTTCTTACTTCAAATTTTACCGCGATCTGGAATCTCACGTCAACGGAGAGGTCAAGAAAGTGGAAGAGAAGAAAAAGGATTGACGCTGGTTGTTATGTCTTTTTAAAATCTTGATCTGTGATACATTTTTAGGTCACTTGCGTGACTTCGATTCACGCGTAGATTTGATAGTCAGTTATGTATTACTGCCAGCATTTCTAACATAGAGCTAGTGTTTACGTTTATACCTAGTAGGATAACCAAAGCATGGTATATTGTAGTGGCGTGTAGACACTTGTAATAGACTTGTGCAATTAGAAAATGTTGCTAAGTAGAATGTCCTGCTATCTATCGTAGGTCTAATTCTCTAAACATGTATGTCCGCTCATAAATTAGGCAGAGGTTATAATTTTTGTTTTTTTGTGTTACATTGGCATTTACTAACTTATTAACTCATCTGATTCATCAGTCTTTCTGGCCATGAGCCCTTTGACCTGTAATTGTAATCATTGCAAACATGGTACAGGTCTTAAGATAGTCTTCAGCAAATCCACGGTGCTTTAAATTGAGTGTTTTGTATATCTGGTAACAGTTGTGTTTGGATGTTCTGGAATAAAATGCAGTTAGAGAGCACGGGTGTACAGCTTTGTCATTTTGACCACAAAGTGCGCAATTTGGGCTTTTATCAGTTTTGACCACAAAGTGCGCAATTTGGGCTTTTATCGGTTTTGACCACAAAGTGCGCAATTTGGGCTTTTATCAGTTTTGACCACAAAGTGTGCAATTTGGGCTTTTATCAGTTTTGACCACAAAGTGCGCCATTTTTGGCTTTTATCGGGGAGGAATCCGTAAGGAATTAATTAATTAATTAATTCAGAGGGAGTTGGTGTGTTCGCTGTCTGAAAACGGTTTTCTGATCTCTCCTCCTATGGGTATTTAGAGGATGCATTAGGTTTGAAGACTGATCTTCCCTTACTTTCCATTCAGCTAAATTTTGCTTTGATCATTTGATTGCATTGTCATTTGGAATATGATATTTTATTGATAGATATTTAGTGTAGTAAGCTCGCAATCAGTGATGGGATGTTTATTTTTTGTTTTGGCTTGGTCTTTAATAAATAAAAAATAAAACAAAGTTCCACTTTATTTGTCCGTCCCAGTAGGGAAATTATCATTTGGTATTTACCGTCACCGAGCGGCTGCCGTAAGAACAGTGCCACAACGTAGGAAATTCGTGTAAATATTCTTGCCCAAGAGTTAGACACCGTGTCTCTAATGAGATTTTAACCCGCCACCTTTTGCATGCTTAACCGTTTGGCCAGCGTGTCACTATGATGGCAAGGCAGTAAAGTGAATAAATATTTCAAAGTTCAATCTAAAGCAGCCTGTCATACAGTTTATAATACTAAAAGAATTTTTCAAGCTATCTCTATTTATTGATTCAAATATTGTGAATTTATGGAGGATGTTTAACTAAGTCAATGATGATTATTTTTATTCTAGTAACTGTGAATGTCTAGGAATGGCCGTTGACATGGATGATGTGTTCTTGCCTTGCCTCATTCAATTCATGTTATTGTACAACAGTTAATTAAATGTAAATCCACGGTTGAGTATAAATAGAATATAAGAACAAGAATATATAAACAACTCAACCAGAATATAATTCCATACTATAACTAAATGGAGAGTTGATTTACAGATAAAACACACACTATCTCTCAAAAATTAAAAACCGTAAATAACGATGGCCCAAAACATCCACTGCAAAGACAGCCTATTCTTAAAGATGAAATTGGAAGGAGGTGGCGATGGATAGGTCACACTCTCAGAAAGCAAGGCAACGTAATTACCACGAAGGCACTGGATTGGAATTCTCAGGGCAAGAGGTCAAGGGGTAGGCCACGAGGGTCCTGGAGAAGACTTCAAGAGAATGATTTACTGAGAATTGGAAAGACGTGGAATGCTGTCAAGAACCTGGCTCGAGATGGAGAGAGATGGAATGTGTTTGTCCGTGGCCTATACCCTGATCCAGGGTGAGAAAGGCGATGATGATGATGATGAAGCCTATATTCTGGTTGAGTTGTTTATCAGAGATGCCACTTTGCTGGAAACCGAAACTGATGGCAGTTTTTGCCAGAAATTACAAATGCCGGCAGATTTAAAAAAAAAAAAAAAAAAAAAAATTATTTTTATTTGTTGTTGCTTTCCTGTGAATGTTTCATGGAGCTGACCATTCTTAAATAAGATCGTGTGCTGAATTTTAATGCTCATATGCTTCGAGGTTTAGACTCTGTGAAAAAGGCCTAGTGTTGACTAGCCTAGAATCTAGACTGGACTTTGGGCCTATCTTATCTATGTCACCATTTTGATTCCAGCGCATCATATATATATATATATGCATATATATGTTATATACATGTACTTGACTTTTATGTACATTTATCGCGCTTGTATCGGCGCACTTCATGTACTTTGAAGTTCAGGAAATTTTGTCAGGGCAAAGTGGCATTTCAGGTTTATATATTCTTGTTCTTTTATTCTATAGAACAGTTAGTAAGTAATCTTGTTCTTTTATTCTATAGAACAGTTAGTAAGTATTCTTGTTCTTTTATTCTATAGAATAGTTAGTAAGTGTTCTTGTTCTTTTATTCTATAGAACAGTTAGTAAGTTTTCTTGTTCTTTTATTCTCTAGAACCGTTAGTTAGAACAGTTAGTTAGAACAGTTAGTTAGAACAGTTAGTAAGTGTTTGAAATGAAAAGCTGCTGTTTGGTTATAAGCCCCACCAGGAGGCGCTGCTGTAAAGTTGTTGACTGGGAGAACGTTTCCTGAGCTTTAATATTCAATTGTATTTCATTTTTGAAAAGGAAAGAAATAAGTTTTATATCTACACTAAAAGTAACCACAAATGATTATATTTTTTTACTTCCTTTTTATTGTCCATGAAGTATCACTAGTAGAATTAGGCCTCTGACAGATGAGCGACATTTTACTGCGCTGGAATGTCGTTCATTGAGACTTTGACAGACAAGCATCATTTTACTGAGCTGGAATGTCGTTCACTGAGACTTTGACAGACGAGCGACATTTTACTGGGCTGGAAATAACTACACATTTAATTCTGTTCCACTCACAGTTGTCGCTCATGTGGCCGCTGTCATTAGCAACAATGCTTTGTAAACACTCCGGGCGTGAAATTCCAATCAGCATATTCTGGGCGTACATGATTTAGGGTGACACATGTACGCTCACAACGCGCCCCACTTGAATTTCCTACCTGTCTGTCAGGTCTAATTCACTCCAATGCTTCGCTAAACTGCACAGTAATTTCCAGTGCAGTAAACACGCGGTCTGTCGTCAGGGCCCTTACTTTTTGTAAATAATTCCTCCTACTGTCATCCCTACCACCAGGGTTTCACCATGATGATTCATTTTCATCTCCAATGTTACTCACCTAACCTATTACTCTCATACTGAGTAGTGCCAATCAATTTATTATTAATGACATTCTCTTATTTCACAAGGAACTGTGGAACCCCCAACATTCTTTTGCTGGGCAACCATGTTTAGGCTATGACATCCTGCCCAGACCTCCCTAGTATTACAGAAGATCTGTAATCTTTACAGAAACCCCGTTCAAGACACACCAAATTACAGAATTACAATAATTGCCAGTTAAATACAGATTTTTGAGATAATTAAAATTTGACTATGGGATTGCTTTGTATCTACTTTTAGACTTGTTTCCATCAAGCCAACATTCAATATGTCATAGTTTAGACATCCAGATCTCCGTGTAGGCCTAGAATCTTTAGAAAATTATAGATGGAACCTTCTTTGAAGAAAAGAAAAGTGTCATAAGCACTTAAAAGTTCTATGTCAACTTTCATTATTTACGCAACCATTATATTAATTTATAATTTTGTTTGCAAAGTAACTGCCTCATTACAGATATTTCTGTCAAATTACCAAAAACATTTATGAAGTCATTACAGAATTTTGAATTTCTAACTAGGGAGATCTGCGCTTCCACCGAAATCACCACAAGTTCTTGTCCATTTAAACCCCATGTTCAAAAATGCTTTTGTTCCCCTTTCTGCGAGACTGCTAAAAATATATAAATAGAAAACATCAATAATTTTGAAATTCCCAAACGACTGAAACTGAAAGTAACATTGACAATGGTGAAAATGAAAATAATCCAAATTAATGGTAATGAAAATGATGGTGATAGTGTTAATGATTAGGTTGATGATAATATGAATTCTAAGATTACATAAACAATTGTATTACTTGTTGCTATTATTGCTATTGATACTATTAAATGAATGATTGTCAAATGTTCATAATTTTATGATATTATTATTGTTATGTATTACGTAATTCAAATATTGGTTGTTTCCGATACACATTGTATTGTAATGTTATACAGCATTGGATGTGAATGTGCATTGGAATATGAGTGAGTGGGTGAGTGTATGTCTGTGTTGTTTTTTTATAAACATGACCATGAAACATTTCTTGTCAAAATGAGATAGATAAAGATTCTGATTCTGATTCTGATGTGGGTTCTGGGTTCTCAACTGAGACTGAGAGGAAAGAATAGATCTGTACTCCCTCTGCATGTCGTAATAGTAAGAAAAGGCTACTAAGTTGTGTTGGATTGTATCCGGACATTTAATTTCCCACAGTCGACGGGCGTCCGTTTGTTTCTATCCGGGGGTATTGAGCGGTTCACGAGCGCTTGGCCTACTGACCTACTTGACCCGTGACTCTAACAGACGAGCGAGCGGTTGATGTGCAGATGGGACTGGCGATGACGAGACAGTCAGTCAGTCGGTCAGCCACAGCTGTTAAGGTAGCGCAACTCGGTGGAGAATATGCTTCCCCAAGCCAGGCAGCCATCTCCGTTAATTGGAGGGGACCTTAATACTTCATAACAGACGTTGAAAACAAGACACTGAATAAGTGATATGTACGGTAGGCTTAACATTCAAGAATAAATAGAAAAATAACGAGAGGAAGTGGTTGTTAAAAGTTACGTGTGAAAATGGTGGTCACGCTTTTTAATTATAATTTACTAGATACTATATGATCTCTAAGATCAATTTTCGTAAAATTGGTACAAGTGGTGAACAAGTAGAAACTGAAATTGATAATTCGCTTTACCAGTTTATGTCCTAGTTCTTGAGAGCTGAGATATCCAATGTCAAACGGTACTCATCCGTAGAAAAAAAAACTGAATTTGGATGCGAGTTTTTATCACGTGACGATTAAGTTTAATCAAATCAGAAATGCAGTATTATGAACATAGCGTAATGTCCGTCTCAATCCATTGACAATAATATTTCATCATGTACATAATCACCAGTCAGACAATTAGAATGCATTGTATTTATTTATGATGTATAAATATTGTTTGAGCGTGAGGATGGTGGAGAAAGGAGGGACGGCGAGAGAGAGATGAGAGATAGAGAGAAGTGAGTGGGGGTGGGGAGGTAGGAACAGAAAGACAGGAAGACAAAAGTAGAGTCACGAGAAGTCATAGTTATATAAGTATTATCATTATTGTGTCAAATCTTTATTTTCTCCATCTCCGTCTGATTGGTGGGTTGTGTGCGTGGAGCGAGTTCAGAAGATGCTTGGAGATGTTGTGATGTGATAATTAATTTGAGCTGTGTTTCCTCATTTCGTCAAGGACCCGCCCCCTCCTCTCTAATTTTGCCACCAAGGCATGATTGAGTTCACCTCCTTGCTCACCATGAAATGCCAATCCAAAACCATAGTTTTGTATCCACGTTGTGCAATGTTTTCCTAAGATGTGTTGTTTTGGTTGAAGACTTGTGTAGAATGTCATGTACTTCATGATGCTAGACTGAATTATATGTGAAATTTTGTCTTGTGATACTGATTTTGTGTGTGATATTTGGATATGAATATCTTTATATAAAGTCAGCACATTGATAAACTTTTTTGTTTTTATTCTTTTGCTTATTTGATCGTTTTCTCCCTCCAAATGTCCTGCACAAGTCATTTAGAAGAGCGATGTGCTTTGTTTCACAATGGGAATCCATTTTCTAAATTGAATGTGAAAGTTGTATGTGATAAGTAAAAAGCTGGTACAAACGAGAAAACATTTTTATTTTAACAAGGTGAGGAAAGTACACCACACTTAAATTATCGTATTAGTGCTCACAGGAACTAGAATGTTATGAAACTTTTACAGAATAAGGATAACTACCTCTCAAATGAAATATCTAAATTTTATAAACTTTTATCGAGGAGATCCTAAGAAACTTAATCAAAATAGACGCTTATTACAAGAAATTTGTTTTCAAGCAACTGAAATCACACATCCAAGAAAACAATATAATACCAAAATTACGGTACTGAGTAGAATAAAAGTTATCGTCTTGTTCGGAAGAAAACGATCTTGAGAAAGGGATCTTGAATGAGTTTGTTAGTATAGTTCGAACGAGAGATGTGCTCGTGCAAAGTTAGTAGAATTGGAGGGAAAATGTCCGTTCTAGCATGCACAGCGGGGATGTCGTAATTGCCGGTTGTCAGCCAGTGTAATTGATACTAACAGATAATTTACGTCACCTAGCGAAGGGACGGGTAATACATGGCAAGGCACTGCCCGGGTTGAAACTAAGTTGATGGTTTTTGTCCAGTATTAGCAGTCGTGCAGCCCATACGGCCCTTCGTGCATCTGTGTCTCGGCACCTTCCCTCCCCTCTTTACCACAACTGTACGCTCTGCAGTGCTGGGGGTATGCTAGCAGTGCTAGGGAAGAAAGAATGTTTATGGCAATCATTTTTAGAGACAGGGATGTTAAATGTCTGACTTTCTGAGTTCCTAGTTCTCCTATTACTTTTGTTTAGTTCATTTATGGGATATCTGATAACTAGTCAATTTTATCCTCAGGCATAACAACCTACAACGATAATTAATTGTATGTGTATTATGTTTAACAATTCTAAATTATTGTATAAGTGTTTGCGACAAAAATTATGGAAAAAAATAAACCCTCTGGTTTTAACCCTATATGTGTCTGATGCTTGAATTTTATTATGTGACATCTAGTTTTAAGTCTTTTAGTCAATGATCTACATCATCATCAGTATCTTAATGATCATCAACATTGATATGATTCCTTCTCATCTCATAAAATCCCATGCAATTTCACATAAATTTTTATTAGTAACTATACTCATCAGTGAGCAAGATTTCGGAATTCTGAAATGTTGCCACCACACGGACCGCATCTTAGTATTTCTTAGCTTGTGAGTGTTTTGTGTGAATGATCATTAGTTTAGAATTTATGTTTGATATGCATATTAGGTATTCAAAGAATGAAATTTAGTATAACTCATGTGAAATTTTGAATTTTAACATTCAAGATACAATTACAACCATCTAAATTATATCTATATTCCTTAATTTTTGTTAATCCAAATAAACTACATCAGCTTTAAATCTGCTTTTTGCTAGATTTAGCTTAGGGAGGGGGATATTATGATTCCCTCTAAATCCCATGAAATTTCACATAAATTTTCATTAGTAACTCAATTCATCAGTGAGCACAATTTCTGAATTCATGTCATTATGTGACGTCAGACTGTCAAACCCGGTCTCAATGCTCATTTTATCATTGTACACCAGGCTGGCAAGATAGTACTTGCACCATATTTTTTTATGGACTTAAAACCATACTTTTAATGGATACACATATACACATAAGTATCTTGGAAATATTTCATTTCCTGCAATCAGTCAAGGGACAAATAAGAATTACTCAAGAATCCCATATTGCTTGCCAGGCCTTATTATAATGCGAAGTCACTGAATGACCAGCCCGAAATCTGAAGCTTGCACTAAAGCCTTAACGTGCATGTTCTGGGACTGGATCAGACACATTTTCATAAGTTACGTGCAGTTCTATCTGCCTAAGAAATATATGGAGTTACATTGAATTTGTTTTGAGAATCATTTACAATAAAATTATTAATTTATATTATTTAAATTCATTGTTAAATTGATTACCAGAAGCCTATTTCTTTATTGAATACGTATAATTTCATCACATTGATATGTACTCACTTTATAAGATTTATACATATTCAGTCTACAATAGCATATTCTTTTACGTTAATTTGAATTTTCTTTTTCTTTCTTTGTTTTATTACAATAAATATTATTATTATATGTGGAACTAAAATTCAGGTTTTGTCTTAATCTTGAACCTTTAATCTTTAATCATTAATCTCAACTACTGGGTCTATAATCTTATCAATTATCATGATTACTATCTTCGTATTTCGTCAGTTTTACAAGTCACATTATCCATCATTGAATATAATCATTCATATCCTTATCTCCCTTCTCCTCATTATTATCATTACCATTAGTGAATATCTCTATGATCATGAAAAATAGGCAATTAAAAGAAGCAAATAGATGAAATTTGTTCACCATAGACGGGTTTAAGAGAAAAAATCATAATAGATTTGATTAGGACAGAAATTGAATGCTTTCAAAACAAAACAGAGTTTAAAAAAGTAAACAGAAATAAAAACAAAACAAAAAACGAAAAACAAAGCACAAAAGAAAACAACAGCAAGCAAACAAACAAACAACCCGAACCAAGACAAAATGACAACAATACAAGCCAAACGAAACAAAAAGCCAACATAAGTGAAATTATATCTTGTTCCCTTTACCTCTATTAACTTCTTTCTTTACAATCTTCACTTTGATCAATCGAGCACTGCCCTGGGAAGAAAAATAAAGCAAGGGTTATAACGTGACCAAGCAAAAATGGAATTGTTTATTTGGTTTGAACTTGAACTTAAACTTGAAGCTGATATTGGCACAGAGTCCTTGAAGCTGATATTGGCACAGAGCCTTCTTCGCCAAGCTGTATTGGGTGTAATTTTTATAATCGGATTAGTGATTCCTATTTTGATACAGTTTGGGCTGAGCTGAGGGGTTATATAACATACAAGATGGGTGCCCGGCTTCGCTCGTGGAAAAAAAGTACTTGGATGCATTAGTTAAGAATAAGATATTTCTGTCCGCTCCGCTAAAGCTTAATGCTTGATTTAAATCTAGA
>JASKDV010179636.1:0-12641 GCA_032466395.1 Aegires albopunctatus
CTCTCTCTCTCTCTCTCTCTCTCTCTCTCTCTCTCTCTCTCTCTCTCTCTCTCTCTCTCTCTCTCTCCCCCCCTCTCACCCTCTCTCTCTCTCTCCCTCCCCCTCTCCCCATAGCCTATGGAAAGAAAGAGAAAAAATATATGAGCACATAGTCAACAGTCCACCCAAAACAGATTTCTTCACTGCATACCGAAAAATGTTGAATAAGACACTTTATGGATAAAAAACCCCATTAAAACCTACAATTCATTTAAGATACTGGTTTCTATATAAACGTTTATTAGGTATGTAAGCCTATTAAACTAATTTATGTTTTGGGGGTTATTTCATTTTTTGAGGTGATTCCCCATCATGGAAATCCTCTGACAATAATTTTGATTTTTGTTTTGTCGAATAAGGATGAATACTGTAAGATGGGTATTGGAAAATGACTGAAGGACATTCTTGAAAGTTATGTAATTGTTAGTATTATTGCCTACTGTGATCAATATTACTATCCTTGGTACCAGTATTAATTTTAAAATAAGACAAGCATGATGTTCTTTGTCATAAAGCAAACTGATTTTCTTGCGATGAACTTAATTGGCAATAATGTAAATAAATGGATTCTAGATAAATAGTGAAACTATGGAAGCATAGTGCCACTGTGATCACTTGACCTTTAACCCTAATTAAACTGATTGCAATGGTTCTAGAGGAAAGCATCTTTTCAAGGCTCTACCTTCAAGTTTACACCTTTTGGGGCAGTGAATTTTTAAATACAATATTGCTAAATTTATAGCCTTGAATATTTACATGACCATGTATGACTCCTATTGAAGATTCGCAAATATTATTTTTATGATGAGGAATTAAGGTGTGGTAAATTTCATAGGTTTTTGTTGGACGCCAAAAGAACAACAAAGACACTGCTTGTTATCAGGTATTTCTCACAAAACTTCAGTAAAACAAATTTGGCCAGCACAAGGGATAAAAAAAAGGTGGCAGTTTGATCTTAAGTCTTAGATTAGAATGTTGTAAATTTAATTGTTGTTTTGTTGTTGGGTTTTTTTTCAGTTCCTAGCTATGGCAGTGAATGGTTTTGGTGGTACTGGAAGGGGAGCAGCCCAAAAGCAGATTATGTTGACTTTATGAAAGCCAATTACAGACCAGACTGGACTTATGCAGATTTTGCCAAAGAATTCACTGTTCAAGAAGGCATCTACAATCCTGATCAGTGGGTGGAACTCTTCAATGCCTCTGGGGCAAGGTATATTCATTAGAAGCATCTATATTGGTAGACTATTTTTTTTATGTTTATATGGTTTTATTTCCTTAATGGTGATTTTTTAAACTTGGGTTTTTTTTTAAAAACTGAAAACATAATGATTTTGATACAAGAAAGGCGTGCATGCACACGGGAATGAGGAAATGGGAGATGCCATGCTAGAAAAATGTATATGGTATGCTCTATAGTATGTACATTCCATCTCTGCAAAAAGTTTAGTCTACCCACCTTTTTTTTTTGTGGCAAGATTCTTCTTCCTTGCCTTCTCAACCCCTTGTGGAGGGAACATAGGCCATCAGTGAGTGAGCACCAGTCCTGAGCCATTGCTGCCAGTTAACTCCAAGTCTTGCTGATTTCCTTTATCGCTGGCTCTACTTCTTCTCCATATTGCCTTAGGTCTTCTTCCTCTTGTTCTTTTACCTTGGGGGTTCTAGCTAAGGCTTTTCCTTGGAATGTTGTTTGGTTCTTTCCCTAGTGTGCATCCCATTGACGCAAGATTAGTTTTTATAAAATAAAACAACCCAAAGAGTACAGCGGGGAGGAATAGTGAGTTGGGCACATGAAATGAACTGATTGACAGCCTCAGCAGCTTACACGTAAAGGATAAGTAGAAAAACTGCAAAGAATACAAGAATTATATTATTAGAATGTATTCATGTGAATCATTGGTCTGTCATAATCATGAAATAAAAATAACTACAAAGTATATCAATCATAATCACTTAGTTGCTCACTTTCCATTATGATCAAGTAGGTGTTATTCCTTTTTATCACAACATTTCTCAAGTTTCGTAAGATTTTATTGCAGCTGATACTAAAAGAGAAAACCAAGAAGAATAAATACAGTCAGCCCTCTCTACTCCGAACACCTCCGTTCTCAGCAATTTGTTCGGATTACAGAATTTTCCAGATTAGTGATTACCAAGAAATAATAGCAATACCCGTTTCCAGAAAATCGTTCGGATTATGGAGGGATCCGGATTACAGAAGTCCGGTTTTAGAGAGGGCTGACTGTATTATTACAATAACAAAAGAATAATTTAGATTTATATAATCTATATCGTAAGAGGCGAAATGCCATAAAACTCAGCCCATTTGTCAGAATAGACGTTAAAACCCCTGAATGATTGTGCAGGGTTGCAATTTGTTATGGAATTTGAAATATATTTTGGGTACACATTTTTGTATCACTCGACATCTTCAATCTGATCTGTTTACAACTCTAGTTTTGACATGTTTGGAAAATGAAAGTATTGAGAAAGTGTCCACTGATATATTATATTGTATGCATCGGTTAGACTTAGTTAGACCATGACAACACATGGTGGCTGAGCAAATAAGCAGTTTGACTTGCAAGCTAAAGGTCATGGGTTCAAATCTCATTGGAACTTTTTTTTATATGAATTACCTATGTTTTAGCAGTGTTGTAATTACTCCTGATAGTTGGCGACATTTAAAATCAAATATTATCAAACTTAAATGAACTTCTGTTCATGCAATGGGAGTTCCTCTTATATATATAACGTGGGTCTACATTCTGAATAAGTCCAGCATTGCATCAGACCCCATGAAGGCTTTTTACAATTTTGAAATGGGTCCAAAAAGAAATGTCCAAAACTTGAACACAACCGCTTCTTGTTTCAGTTATCATAACAATGACCATTTTGATTTTTTGATATGGTGAGTTTGATCACACATTGTTAGCCATGAATGGCCGGCCAATAATGATGTGTGAAAGTTTGAGATAACTTCAAAAATATCAGTCGAATCCTATTGGTTGACCATTTCCGATGAAATAAAGTGACTTCTGTGATGGACATCTAGCAGAATGCAGGGAAATCTGCTCAAAATGTTATTCTGCCAAGCTGTGAACATTTTCAGGGAGACTACCTACAATACATGTTGATGCACCGTATATAATTGTTAAAGTAGATCAATTTTTAAAATATGTCTAACATTGTATTTGATGCAGATATGTAGTTCAAGTTACAAAACACCATGAAGGTTTCACCCTTTGGCCCAGCAAACATTCTTTTAATTGGAATTCCATGGATGTTGGACCTCATAGGAATATTGTTGGTAAGAAAGGCCTGTATGAAATCATTTCACATCATTTAACACATTAGGTTGTTGTGTTTTTTTGTGCTGTTGTTTCTGTTTGCTTGATTAGTTATATTGTAAAATGTTTTCAGATTTAAAAAAGTTTGTTATTGATATTGATATTATTATTATTACAATACAGGCTTTGTGAAAATATAAAATAAAGAGTTATAAATTATTTGAATTAAGTCCAAAATCTTATAAATACTTAAGAATAAATCTACTTAAATACACTTACTTTTGTTATTATTGACACTCTAGTAATTTTAGGAAATATATTGCATGCAACATGATGTGAAATGAATATTCTAAGAGAAAAGTCTCGGCATATTTTTTCTCAGATGATGTTGCAACTGCAGTCCGAAAATATCCCAATCTACGGTATGGTATCTATCATTCAAATTTTGAATGGTTCAACCCTCTCTATATTGGAGATAAAAAGAGAAACTTCAAGACACAAGAATATGTTAAGGTATCATGTTGCTTTTATTGTTCAAATCCTTATTTTAAGAATAATGCACCCTCCATTGTCCACATAAAGTTTACATGATCATCCACATGCTGCACTATTATTGTTACTTAAAAAAGTTCACGAAGTACTCTTACTCTTAAGGCATAATTTTTAACACAAATTTCTTCTTTTTTTTTCTTCTTACTATTGCCTCAAGAGGCAACTTTATCATTAAAGCCTGCGCTAACTAGTTTCTAAACGGTCAATGAATCAAGTGACAACTTTGCATGAAATTTGAATTTGGTAAAGTATATTTTTGTGTTGTCAAAAGAGCAAAAGGAAGGTCTCCAAGTTATTAATTTCATGTAATTGACATGTGAAAGCTTGTTGATAACATCCCAAGAAGAGCCCTACAATGGAATCCATTTGGAAAAGGAAAAAGAGGTAGGCCAAAGTCCAGCTAGGAAAGAGACCTCCTGGAAGAGATAGGAAAGACTGGAATGTCCTGCCTGGCATGAGATGGAAAGACTTTCGAAGGATAGGAGGGGATATAGAAATTATGTTGGCAGTCCATGCCCACCATGGGACGAGGACTAGAGAGAGAGAATTGACATGTGAGGTTTCTCAAGTAATAAAGAGAACAAAATTTGTTTTAAAACTTCATTTGAATTGTAGGGGATGGTAGAATGCCAGGTACCGCATGGCAAGCTTGTGAAGTAGCTTTGCTTCAAAGAGGTTACGTACCTAAAACTGTTGGGGAAAAAACAAAATCTCTAGATCACCAGGAAATCAGGAAACTGGCTAGTCGGGATGGTTTTAATCCACCAATGTATCCGGATCAGAGAGATTCAGTTGCATTGAATTTCTTGATATTAAATTCTTTTAGAGGTTTGGTTTTTTTATTTTTGGGGGTGGAGTTTTAAACGAAAACTCTATTTTCTTATCAATGATTAACTCGTGAAATGCATCATCTTGACATTTCAAATTTATCTTCAGGCAAAGTCAATGCCAGAGTGGCTTGAGCTTATTAATACCTATGAACCAGATATTGTATGGGCAGATGGAAGTTATGGACCCATGGAATATTGGAATAGCACTCATTTCCTTGCATGGCTGTACAATGACAGGTAGATTACATTATTTCGGATATCTTGATGAATCTTGATATATCATTAACAGAGATATTCATGAGATGAATATATTACTAGATTTTCTGAGAATAGCTGAAATATACATTGTATAACATGTAACATCACTTTGTTGGAAATTACAAATTAAGTTTAAACTTTATTTAAGACACTTACTTAATTACTCAATGCTATTTGATGAGTAAGTGAAAAAATTATATCGATGTTTAGGTACATTTTCAAGTGTAGAACATTTTTGCCTAACAAATTTCTTCTTTTTTTCTAATTCAAGAATTCTTCTTTGTATGGATATGGTTGGTTTTTATTTTGTGTTTTTTGTTTTTGTTTTTTTGTTGTTTTTCAATGCTTATCCAAAATTAATTGATCTTTTTCTACTCAAGTCCTATTAAAGATAAAGTTGTTGTTAATGATCGATGGGGAACTGGCTCCATATGTCATCATGGTGGATATCTGACCTGTGCAGACAGATTTAATCCAGGCAAGTGAGGTTTACTTTCTATAGATCTATTTACAAATGTAGTTCGGTATAACCCACTAGATAATATAAATACTTGCCCTTTATTAAATATTTCATCATCTTTTACAACAAAATTGAGTGATTTCATTAATTCTATTATAATTATACCCTAGGGATGTTTTCTATAACTCTTGTTAATTAATTATTTAGTTCAAGAACAAATTTTCTAAACTTTATATTAATATCTGTATTCAAGATTAGATAGTCAATTTTTCACTTTATATCTTAGATCTGTTTGATTATCATTAAAGAAGATTTTTTTTATTATCAAACATTTATAATATATGGGCAACTTGTAATACTCCTAGGTGTGCTTCAAAAAAGGAAATTTGAGAATGCTATGACTTTAGATAAAAAATCTTGGGGATATCGTAGGAACGCTCATCTCTCCGAGATTGTCTCAATTGAGGAACTGATGGAAACTCTTATTACAACCATAAGGTGAAATGTTAGGTTTAATATTTTCAATTATGTTTTATAGTACAAGTTTAGTCATTTTAAGATAAACACTCTTAACATAATTTGTTTCTATAAGATAAGCCTGCTATTTGGTCCCATTTCCATAGGTTATAATTGTGAAACGTGGTTAAGATAAACCTTGTTTAATATAAACCTTTTTGGGAAGTTCGAAAGAGTATCTTATGGAGATACAACTGTACTTTTAATTTTTGGTTGCTTTGATTTTCAGTCACCACACTAAAGTTAATAAATTGAAATAAGGAACCACTAGACCTTTGATTAATGATAATATAATTTATTACTTTAATTGGAGTCCTGCTGAAATTTGTGTACTTTATTAATTCTTATGACATTCATCATGGCGCATTCTTATAATTTTTATCAACCTCTACTCCTTTACTTTACAGTTGCAATGGTAATATTCTGATTAATGTAGGACCCACTAAAGACGGGGCCATTTCTCCAATATATGAAGAACGTCTACGTCAATTAGGTTCCTGGTTGAACGTTAATGGAGAGGCCATCTACAAATCTAGACCCTGGACTTATCAAAATGATACTGTCAGTCCAAATGTATGGTAAGTTACATTCTTTGATGAACTCACTACTACTACTTCTACTTTAATCAGATTTAAGGGCTAGGGATGTTATGAAGACACAAATCTTGGCTATAACCTTGCATAGTTATCTTTGATTTGAAAGTTATACCTAATACTATGTAATATGTTGGAATATTCAAACATATTTGATATAAATGACAATGATAATAATAAAGAGCATTATTTAGTGCTCTACCATACTGTTAAGAATGCTCAGGACGCTTTACAGTTTAAAGTACATTCAACGTATCCTTCAATAACAATGATGACAAATCTAATCCATAAAAATCGTATGGATAAAAAGCAATGTAAAAAAATCATTTTAAAATCTTCAGAAACAGATTGATAGAACATCAGCAGGTAAAATTGGCTGACTGAATCAGTAATATTTCAAAGATCTTTGAAAGCATTGCATTGATTGTGTAGACTTAGTGTTTGCTGGCAAACTATTCCATACATGCCAGATGTGTGATGAGAACACATGCTCACCATATACAACATAATTACTTTTGGGGGGTACTTTCGATAAAGTTTTGTCATTTCATCATCTCAGTTATCTTACAGGGCAGTGAAATTCCAAAATATTTCTTATATAAGATGGTTCATGAGAAAAGAAGTTATTTAGTTTTATAACAAATTACTGCAGCCTCATATGATTTTTTTTTTTTTTTTTCACTGGCAGCCAGTGGAGTTCTTTTAGAAGAAGGGGTGCAATGAAAAAGCATTCTTGCTGCATTGTTTTGGGTATTCTAGAGTTTACTGATTTTTTTCATTTGGCAGGTTTAATTAAGGGGAGATAGTTGCAATAATCAAGCTTAGAGAGTACCAATGAAGTAATAAGTGTTTTTGTCACATCAGACTTTATTAAATTTCTTATTTTGTCAATTATGAGCAATTGATGTTAAATTTGATTTTCCATACTTTTTTTTTAAAAGTGTTTTATCATGAACCTTTTCCCAATCTTTTCATAAATGTTCAACAACCATTAGTTTAAAATTCACTTTGTGATTGTTATTGAGGGTACGGGAAGAAATTAAATTTATATCACATTTGACATTCATTTCATCAAAGAAATTATCTTCAAGTTTAATGATATAGGATTTTATACTTTCAAAATATTTTCAGTTATGAGAATTAATAAAGCATTTTATAATTGTTTAGGTATACGACAAAATCTGATGGAACGAACAAAAATGTCTATGCTATCACTCTCAAGTGGCCTGGTGATAACCTTGACCTTGGAGCACCTATTCCAACGTCTTCTACCTCTGTATCTCTCCTAGGATTCAATAGATTATTTGACTATGACCAGATTGGCTCACAAGGAGTTAAAATTAAAATCCCATCAATCCCCTTCAATGAAATGCCGTGTCAATGGGCTTGGGTGTTTAAATTAACTGATATAAAAAATTGATCAATGATGTGATAAGTTCAAAGTACTGGTAAGTTGATACATGTATATCACTGGTGTCGCAAGCATTATGCGTAAGTTCAAAATCTGAGAATTGGGCTTAAGTGCAATGCTTGCGATAGTGATGATATACTGTTTCTAATCAAGTGCAAAATTTCAGCTGCACTCTAATTATTTGAAATGGCAGCTATTCTTGAATGTAAATCTAGTTTTGAACACTTTTGCCAGAATATTATATTAATGCCCTTTTTATATCCATCATGACAAAAATTGGGGGATAATTGTCATAGGTTTTTTACCTATCCTTTTGGGATATTAATTATATTAGGATTGTCAAAAGAAAAATTACTCAAAGTATGGTGATTATTGTAGAGAATCGTGATCAAAATGGATTTTAGAGGGATGAAAACTTATCTTTGTAATTTAACGAGATTAACCATCTAAACCTTTCATTTGCAAAAAATATGTATAAATTACGAATCAATAAGCCTTCATATTTTTATAACTATTTTTGGATTTCATATACATATCCTTGGTAAGGTAATGGCAATAAAAGCAAAAATATTTTGAATGTTTATTCCAATATCCACAAAATTTATTTGTTTATAAAATCAAACGCAGGTTCAGAAAGCTCAGTTTGGATTATGTTCTCCTTAACATTTTTAGCCATATTATTTTCAATGTTACTCAGGTATTTTTGCTGCAATGAAGATTTTATTTGAGTTCCCTTTTTTTATATTATTGATATTATATCTTTTTCGTATAATATATTTTCAATAAAATCTATTGTCTATAATTTTCTATACAAATATTTTATATTGATTCAAGGGGATTTTATTTACTGTCCCTTAAAGCTGAAAAATTAAGAAAATGTGGCATATATCTTGATTTTATATTATAGCACATGTTTACCAATACCCATACCTTCTTATTATAATACTATTGCTTCAATATTTCTTTGTTTGTTGCTTTTGCTGATAACTTGATTAAAAATACATTTTTGTGTGGGCTTATTCTTTTTTATATTATAAAAATCCCTGGTATTTTGTCTTTCATTGTCAGTCATATTATGTCGTATTAAATATTATTTGAATTATCTGAGGTATTATACATGAATTATTATATAAATAATGATCTGGTCATTGATGCTTATATTTACTGCATTTGATTTAGGCTTCTATTTTTACATTGCTCTTATTAATTGAATTGGAGAAGTTCTATAAGTCTTCATTGATTCAGCTCTTATTATTTGTCAATCAATTTTAAGATGTGAAATCCTAGCACTGGCTCTGTCAGTCCAAGATAGGGTGTCATCTGATAGACTTATTTGATTAAAACTTCTTTTAAGAGGGTCGGAGGTCAATGGATTAAAGATTATATAGTTTTTACTTTCTTTGAGCAGGGTAATTTGGTGCCATTGCAGAGGTTGCATGCTGCACATTCCCTCCTGCATCACTATATTTTTTGTTTCTTTCCTTGGTGGGTACCTTGTTTGCATATGATGTTGATTCACACATTGATTGTCTTTCATTATGACTTCTTAAGCTTACATTCCTTCCATTACAAAAATATAAAAAGTTTCTGACCTTATTCTTGCCAGATTTATGTTAAGAATTGTTGAAGCAGCTTTCCTTATGCTCCCCTTAAGCAACTAGGATATAATGAGTGCCGAATCCTATAGGGAATGGACTATAAACAAGGTCTCATGTATAATATGTGCATCGAAAAGAACCTTGGGCTGTTTATAAGGCAGTCTTGGAAAACCCTGATGTAATTGAAGTTGTGGGAAGAGGATTGCTCAATATGAAAAAAAAAAAAATTTTTTTTTTAAATTGTAGTTTTCTAGAGAAGTATTATTCTTGTTTACTTTGATTTGATAATTGATAAAGGTATAAATTGATGTATCACATCAAAATGACTGACAAGCTTTTCAACTGTATTTTGAAGCGAACCTTAATATCCTTTGACATATTATTTTATTTCTTTATGGAATCCTAGTATATCCAATTATTTTTAATTAGATATGGGATTCTGTAGAAATCTATATTCATGAAACACTATATTATATTTACTTTAATTTTGTATTATATAGAATATAATATATTTGGTTTTTTCCTAAGAATCCTCTCAACAATTATTATGATTTTAATTATTTTGAAATAAAATATTTTATCTCTTTCTGATTGAAAATGTTTCTTCAGATTCTTCTTTCAATTTCATGTCATTACCAAAATTGTATTTGAGAACATAGAATATGCGAGTGAACTTAGATGAATGATGAAAATGATTTTGATGATGATAATGTTAATGAAGGTAATCATTATGATAATAATGATGATGATGATGATGATGAAGATGAATTTATAGAAAAGTTAGTGCCCACTTAATGCCAAGGAACCTTAGTCTCTAAGCGTTATACAATGACTTTTCACTTCCCCTAGCCAACAGCAACACAGAACACTAGGACAAGACTGGCAGTCTTTTAGGCGCAGATACAATTTTTGGACTCGGACAACGCTGTCTTATCGGCCAGGTACTCATTCATACTCATTGAGGTTGATGGGACAAAGTGTCTTACCTAAGGACACACCTCCAATGACCTGCAGTTATCAAGATAATTTTGCGTCTAGTAGGATATGATCCCACCAGGTCACACTTCCAACCGAAGTTGGTGAGTGGAGCTGCCGGAGTTTCTCATGATTGAAAATATATATGAGCGTTTTATATAGCGCTTTTACACTAATTGTGCTCAATGCGCTTTACAGAGTTCCCTGGTAGGCCAGTACAATCCTAAATCCTTCTCAACTCCTCGGGGGCATACAGAGGAGCGATCCTCTTAAAGGCGCCACACTCTAGCATACTGACAAGATCTTCCTCTACCTATGGCCAGGTATCCATTTCACACCTGGGTACGGGGAGGAAATGCATGTAAAGAGTCTTTCCCAAGAACTCAACATCCCCAATTGAACTAGGCCACTGATGCCCCCAAAGCCTACACACATCAAAGCCAAATCGTTTCAAATGTACCTGGTGGAAATCTTTCACCCCTGAAGACAAAATGTGAAAGAAAAGTGAAACTTTAAACCTTTAAAACGAAATTGCACTTATAAGTCATATTGTCCTTGTATTATATTCAAAATTAACTGTGGTTAAGATACACTTTATTATCCAAAATGCAGTATATTCATTGAGTATTAAGATAAGGTAAGATAAACTTTACTATCCAAAATAAAGTTCTTGGGTTACATTGCAAAAAATGTGACAAAACTATAAAATGCAAATAAATGGCATACATAATATAATGTTATCTGATAATGACTACGACGATGATGATGATGGTAGCATTAAAAGTTTACAAAGATGAATTAACTCTCTAAACCCCTTACACACACACACACACACATACAGAAACACACACACACACATACAGAAACACACGCTCACACATGACTGCAATATATTGATGGTGATGGTAGGGATCTTTGATGATGGCGATAAAGCTGACGATAATAATAATTATCATTATTGATATTATTATTTTATATGGTAATAATAATGACAGCTATCTAGATTGGCATGAGAAAAACATGTATACTTAATACAAAATGCCCGTGGTGCTGCTCTCTATACAATACCTAGACTGCGACAGTCTTCGAGATGTGAAGGCATGATGGCTCTTCTGTACCTTTCTGTTCTTGTCCCAACCATGATAGTCTCTGGTCCCAACAGAAATAACCCTACCAGATCTTCTCGACGTTATATTATATTCTTGGAAGAGTGGATGATTTTTATCTTTGAGAATTAATTCTGCTTTTTTATAAGAGCAAGAACATATGGTAATGTTTTCCCGACAATGTTCTGCGTTTTGGATGCAAATGGCAGAATAGGACCATAAACATATACTGAGAGACTTGTTGGTATAATTTTTGAACAATTTTTGTGTGTTTTAAGTTTGAAGAAAGAGATAATAATCTAGATAGACCGCCAACATACACAATATGGCTTACATGCTAATAAAGAATTATGAACAGAGACATTTTAATTGAGGAAAGTGATCGGAGACATTCTGATTTTTAAAAAATGAACGTTTTTAGAATGAACAGCAATCTAAAACATTTAAATTTTACAAAAGAAAAAAGAAAAGAGAAAAAGAAATGTGTTAAAATGATATTGAATTGTTAAATATCTACGTTATGATGATGACTCCTATTATAGGCCTAGATAATAAAAACAACAACAACAATGATAATAATAATAATTAAAAAATAATCTGACTACGACAAAATTTTGAAATAATAATATTTATCTAATGTGAAAATCTCTTTAGCAATATATATTTTAATAATAGAGAAGAATTTACCTTGGGTCTCTACAAATTTGTTTTATCTCCACATCATGGAGGATCATCTAGAGACACAACTTCAATCATCCGTGTTCAATATGCGTTTAGTAGGCGTTCAATAAGGAATACTTTTTCTTGTGCGGGCATTGCATACCATTTTCGTTTCTTTTGTTGAGAGGTGCTTTAGGGTGGTTGACTGTGATGAAGAATTTCTCTTCAAGACACAATTGACAGATCTTTGTTTCCGGGGAGTAAGATTTTGCCTTTGACAATATTCTCCAAGTTGTTGTGAAGTTGATGTTCTTTGATTTTAGTTCCCAAATGTGTTCACTGAGCGCTGTTGATGC
>JASKDV010179647.1:0-12640 GCA_032466395.1 Aegires albopunctatus
AATTAAAATCTTTTTAAATGGCGATTACGAATTTTTCTGTAAATTGTATGGTTTATCGGGACCTCAAGCTACTTATCCATGTCTGTGGTGCACAGCTAGGCGAATGGATATGCATCATTTAGCGTCCTCCCCATATTGTAAACGCACACTTTTATCTCTTCAGAAAGACCATTATAAATTTATGCAAGATTGCGATGGGGACAAAACTAAAGTAAAGCACTACCACAACTGCCTTCATTCCCCTCTTCTCAACATTGAAATTGATTATGTCAGTCCACCATATCTACATCTCCTCTTGGGCATTACACTAAAACATCATAGACTTTTAGAGAACGCCGCGCATTCAATTGACAGGTCTATAGCCATTGAACCTGAATCACAACTCACAGTAAAAGGACAATTATTTAAGAAATATGGGGGGAACTTCATTAGATTAGAGGAAACAAGAGAGAAATTAAAAACTTTACAATCCAGCCTTATTTTCTGTGACTCACAAGCAGACATTGATAGATACACTAGGGATTGTAAAAACACAGAACAGGAATTAGATTCAATAGCACACACAGATCTTGCATTCAGAACAGGGCCCGTGGCCTTGTCATTGGACCCTGTTCTTAACAAACATAAGATCATTCCTCAAGCATATCATTCCAGATCTTTTGTAGGCAACCATTGTCACAAATACTTACAGCCAAATGTTTACAAAGAGCTCACGGAAACACTTATCACAGAGACACGATCTCTTACTCATAGTCCATTCATCAATGATGATGCCCACAGATTTAAATTGATTTTCAACAGACTTAATGAATCTTTCAGGCTTGTACATAGACAGATATCACACTCTAACAAAATCAGTGAAATCTCCATTCCTCTTATACAAAATTCTATCAAAGATTACATGAACGCATACAGACAGGATTTCCCAAACAAAGTCATTCCAAAGCAACACATTCTTGAACACCACTGCATTCCTTTCATAACAAGATACAAAGTTGGATTAGGTTTGTTAGGAGAACAAGGCACAGAGAACAGTCATCAAAAAATCAAAAGATATGAACAGAGAAACTGTGGTGTAATCGACCCATTGAAGAAAATGGAGTTGATTCTTCGTGGACAATTACTCCAGTCTATTCCAACCATCCATTCATTTCCCACAAATGATCAGCAATAGTGTAGGACTGATCAACTACAAATTTCATGTTTATCGTAAAAAATGAATAAAATATAAAGTCAGTATCGCTTTGTTTGATTTTCAATATCTATCTTTGTGTGGGAATATGACGGTATAGATCACAATCACAATAATATAATGTGTTAACGTTGTGTTTGGATTACCCCGCGATCAATGCAAATTGAGTTTGACTAAAGTGAAAATAATGATATCATTGGAGCATGTGTTTGTGTATAGCTAAACCATTGACTATGGATGAATTGGAAGAGACCAAAACCGTGCATTACTTCAATACTCTTAAAATATCCATGTTGACATGGGAAAAATCAAGGACGGAAAAACCCGTTTCGATTAAACACGCACTGACTGAATAAAAATCGTGTCTCAGTAACGAAAATTGGTGAGTAACTTTGTAAACCTATTACCTACAGCATATTAAAATATGGCTACGATCTATCGTTGGATATTGATATAAACTTCCATGACCTCCCACTACGATAGAAAGGCTAAGCAGAAAATTGATGAGACATGCCCAGCCAATGCAAAAGCCTACAATGCAAACATGGGCAGGATCGATCTCCTGGATTCCCTTACCGCCTTATATAAGCCAAAAATCAAAACAAGAAGATGGTATCTCTACCTTTCTTTCACACCATAAACATGACCATCGTATTAAGCATGCCAAATTTGACTCACTCGTTATTTTCATTACGTGAATAAATATTTGTCAACATGTCATTCATAATTTGTCTTAGTTGTATTTTTAGTTTTTTTGCTTTAAGGTTTAAAAAGATTTTTTTTTTTCAATCATAAAAAGTATGACTCAGCACAAGAGGGATAAGCTCAACTTAAGTTTCAGTTATCACCCACCATGCTGACATCCAGCAACATGATCTTGTCACACAGATCAACCATGGTGAAATGTCGACATAAATTTATATGCATGCACATTGCATATGCAATGTCCCCTACAATTACTTCACATTCTATGTCGTGAATATCATGATTAAAAATCACGAGAGTTTCACCCAAAATCTGTGTGGACATTGTGAGTCAGATGAAAACCATCATTTTGAGGTTAGTTTGGAAGTAACGCCCAGTCCACCATGCTTGATGATATCAGGGTTATAAATGGTGATA
This sequence comes from Aegires albopunctatus, assembly GCA_032466395.1. NCBI lineage: Eukaryota > Metazoa > Mollusca > Gastropoda > Nudibranchia > Aegiretidae > Aegires > Aegires albopunctatus. The sequence goes on from JASKDV010179647.1 coordinate 2,315, forward strand.
TTTCTTAATTTTGAGGTGACTTAGAGATGGGATACGATATGCAAACAGTGAGAGTCAGCTGCAAGAGGAGCCACCTCGGTTTAACTTCTCCTGCTCTTGCACCTTTTGTTGCCAAACCACATTGACATGCTGTCACATGGTGTATGTTTTGGCTTGCTATGCATACAAATAGGTGGCTTAAACCAAATACACCTGCACCCAGACAGACTGTGCCTCGGACATCAGTCAGCCAACATTCAGTGACATCGACTGAGTTGTATTACTCCAAGACTCTTTGTTACCTGAATCGTCTTTCAGCACTTATGAATGCCAGTGGCACCATTGAGTTTGAACAGTGGCAAGGTAATAGTGGAGTCCTGGAAAAAGGGAGAAGAACCTCAGCTCATTTTTTGCCATGAACTATCCAGAGACACACAGACTTCAAAGTGTTCTCCAAGCAATGACATTGATAGTGTTCTTGTTCTTTCCAAAACTGAAAATATCAATTAATTGAGAGTGATTGCCAATCACTCTAGTGTAAACATAAAAGGAGCACAATAATTCAGAAGATGGGAACAGGTCATCACTCTGGTATTGCTCTCAATTTTTTTGTCCAACAGAGAAATCATGGTGATCTTCATGATACTGGCCATTTTAATAGCATTTTCATGTGGTGGCCATCTTTAATATATGCAAATAACCTTTTATTGTGACCAGTTTTTGATGTGGAAATAAAGCAGAGATTATAATTAATTATAATTATTCTAAAAATGAATATTTTATTAAATAACAAAAGGAGTAACTTTTTCATTTTCTGACCCATGAACTATTTTGTATTCACAGCCGTACTTGTACATATTTTGACAAGTGTAATACGTGCTAATACACAAAATCAAGCAACCTTCATGTACAACCAATATTTTATGAAGAATACCTAAGTAGATCTAGAAATCTAGATATTTATGTCATATTGGTTCTGAGTAACGTATTGAGTTTTCAATCAACTCACTTTGTTACATTTGACATTCATTTGGACCAAAAACATCTAGTTATGATACTTTTTAAATCTAAATTCTACTCAATATCAATGAACCTAAGAGGACCGGACTAATTTCTACATTTTCAAAATCCTACAGCCTAAAGAAAAATGTCTCAAGTCCAAGGTCAAGTTAAGGATAACTGTCGAACTTTAGAGTTCAATTATTGTGAACAAATTTGGATGAATGACCACCGACAAATTTGAAAGATCTAAGCCAAATTATAGATCTATTTCAATTACAAATTTGGTAGCCCTATTTCTATATTTGACCAGGAAACCTATATAAGAGAGAGAGAGAGAGAGAGAGAGAGAGAAAGATACAAAGACACAAAGACACAGAGACTTGGCAGCTATGAGAAAGTAATAGTTAATAGATAATAAGACTTTCTTGGAGTAATACAACTCAGTCCATGTCACTGAATCTTAGCTGACTGATGCCCGAGGCATTTTCTCAACAACAAGAGTTTTTTTCATTTAAGTTAGCAAGACATATCTTATAAATATAACAAAACAAAATCTAAGGGTTTTAAAACAATAAACATAAAACAGCCAACTAAAATATCCTCTGTAAAGAAACAAGTAAATTAAGGGTTGACATTATCTGGAAAGAAGTTAGAAAAAATGCAAACAGAAAGTGTGTGACGTAAAATAAACAAATACGCTGAGAGTATTATAAGAAGAAAAGAGTGCAAATTAAAAATCCAACACAACTCTCGTAAGTACTATTTGCCATGAGCGTGTAGCGTACAATTTAACAATTACGTGCATATCATTATTCATTGACTCATATAAAGTATTTGACCCAAGTTAAAAGTAAGATTCATGAATTCATTCCAACATCAATCAGACCAAGTTATTTTGTACATAGCAAGTAATGTTAATGACATTAATAAATTAATAGGATGTCTACGTAGATAAAACATCACCAACTATAATCCTATTTCTACAACAAAACATAACATTCACAAAATAACGTAAACATCATCATGGTTATTTTCCTCTTCTATTCAACCCTTTTGTGACAGCTCCTGTGTCTCTTACATCATATGGTATGCCAAGATGCTATCTCAACAGTAGGACAACATCTGGAAATAATATTGTGAATTTCCTCTGAGCTTAGTATCTCATTCAGACTTTATTCTTGTAATGAAATAGGCCTAATTGCTCTCTTGGCAGTTCTATGGAAAAAATTTAATATGCGATACTTAGAGATGAACAAATGGATAAACTTTTCAGGTTTGCAAGCAAAAATGATGCGACCTCTACTCCTTTAATTATGGTCTCTTTCAAAGCATTCACCAATTGTTTTGAATACACTGCCCAAACTCTTGTCATAAATAAATTCATTTTGCTATCAAATGATACAAATTTTAATTTCTCTTCCAAAAATGTATCACCTCTAATTAATATAATGGATGTTATGGGTCTTCTACATCATGGCCTGCAAAAAAGTTTTGTCACAATAGGGCTAAAAGAAAGATCAACAAACTCCACCACATACACACATCAGACCCGCCTAGTTACGATACTAACAATTAGTAGTGGAAGACACCAAATTTAGTAGTTTTGGGGGAGAAATTAGTAGTCAAACAATAATAGATCTAGATATAGTATTTACGCAAACTCAATGTTAAAAGGGACAGGCACGACAAGATTTTAGATCTAATATCTAGATCTAGATTTAATTTGCGATTGGATTTAACTAGATCTAGATCTACTTTTAAAACATCCGCAAAAGTTCATTTCGACAGTCTGTAACTCTCAAAATCATAGAAACATACTGGATCTAGAAGTATGGTAGGCTCTATACATGAGATAATTAATTTAATTCAAACTTTTAGAGTGTAGAACAAAGTTACAAAGCCTTGTCAAGAGTCTAGACCTCTAGGCCTACTAGATCTAAACATCACTAAGCCCAGAAAAAACCTTAAAACAATCGTAAATCTAGATCTAGATCTAGCCATGCTAGAATCTATTAAACTTTTAGATCTAGATCTAGATAGAATCTAGAATACCTAACCTCTCTATCTAAAAATTACCCACAGAGGCATGAACTACACACACACAACTTCACTATTTTAAGAAAGTGAGAATCCATTACTAAAAATAAATATCCGATGAAGAAGGAAAGAAAAACCAAATCAAGCACAATTGAGAGAATTCACACAAAAACTAATAATAATACCACCGGATGTATCTGAACAACGATTCGGTATCGCTAAATTTTTATTTCTTTTTCTTCACTGGCATCCAATAGCCATTGCATGTACTGGTAATCGCCTATCCGCGATACTGAAGCTACGCATTTCCGATCTGGAAGATCTAGATCGTATAATTAAAAAATTTGCTACATTTGTATTACCGCTAAGCCAGCTATATAAAATTAGTAGCCTTTTGATGCAAGTTCGTAAATTCGTAGACAGGGCTTTTTAATGCATTTTTTTCATGGTACTACAAATTTTTCATAGGACTAGACAGGTCTGACACATGTATGATATACTTAAATAGAATAATATCATATAACATATAACATTGGTATATATGGCTTAATGTTATAACTCTAAAATATATAAATGTTAAAGAATGGAAAAACAATTAAAAGATTTGGATGAAAAGCAGCACTGAATTATGTATGCTTAAGATATGCAATTTCAAAATACTTCTTGTATTCCAAGATACTGAATTTAATGCGTCACCTAACGTAGCTTTATTCTGACTTCATATGATAAAATTCAGTCCCATACTTGATGTAAAATAAACAAAGTTTGCTGACTCTAGAATGGAACCACATGATCTAGTCTAAGGCAAAGACTAGATAGCATCCAGGTACATTCTGACCAGGAAAGTGCAATGGTTAGCAATTTTTAAGATTTAAAGGCTAGTGAAAACTCAAAAATTCTTTAACAAAAGAATACCAATGGAATACTCTCTACTTCAGCCATTTCTTTCCATGAGATCAATGTTGCACAGGCCTTAACCAGAGGATATTGTATTATTGTTCATCAGTTGACACTAATTGATTGATGGTGGGACTACACCAAAAACTGATTGTGAAAATGCATATAAATTTCATGCTCATAGAAAAATTAAACCTGACTGGTTGATAGCACCAAACCCATATGAAACAGACGGCATCATTAGAAAACCACGACGCCCTTTGCTTTAAAGAGCTAAAAAATCCTAATGGAGGAAATTAATATATTAAAAAACCCATTAGACTTTTTAATTGTTTAGTTCTTTAAATCAGACGTGCCAGACGGAAACAATGTTCAGACAGTAATAATACTAACGGCGTTTCTTGAGAACTGATGGTTAAACAATAACAACAATAGATTAGACATAATTTGTAAATAGAAAAGTTTTGCACTTGATTCACTTTATAAGAGAACTATCAATTGAAAACAACAACAAGAGATTTTCATTATGCATTTTATATCCTCAGATGATTTCTCATCAAAATGATAATGAGACTATAGAAAATTAATAAACTACAAAAGACTGTAACAAGTTAAACAACTATTTCAACAGTGCTCAGAATGAAAGAGTTTGAAAAGGTTTACAAAGCAGACTCTCTAATATATTATGTGACCTGTTTCTTCAAAGCAGAACATAAGTTGCGCAGGTGATTTTGAATTTTTGCGGTTTAAAGATATAAACAGTGATTCCATCAAATTGTTGATTAAGGTCCTTTTCAAACAATCAGATCTTTATCTTTCATAAAAACTAAATGTTATAGTTGAAATAAACATGTTTGATGATAAAATAGGGAATTTTCAGGATACTGTTTCATCAGATTCAATTACGACAAAGTATTTGACAACTTTAAAAACAAATTTCTGACGTAAGTTAATTCCCGAGCTGGACCACATGGGTGTCAATAGAAAGACAAGCCCTTCCACTTTTCTTATCAACCAATCATATGCCATATTCAAAGACCATCTTGTCAAAAGTTTGACAGGTTCGAGTGGACATGATTTAAATTGCCATGACTTGACAGGAGGATGTGTGCAGCTTGACTGTGTTATTGTAAACCTATTGCACAATACATATATGGAAAGGTCTTGAATACAACTTTGATTTCATGTCAGTTATTTTGTGATCCATCATGTTTTTGGGACGGGGGGTCGAGCCAAATGTAAGCTAATCAAGGAAAATCGCCTCTGCTAATCAAGAAGAAAAGTGCTTTATTTTGCCTAATGTAAAATGATATAACTTAGCCTATGTAAAAGATATGGTGTTGATTTTCGATAATAAGTTAGATATTATCCTATACTAAGTGTATGCACAATTTAATGCAAATCGGTCAATAGAATCAACAGTTACTTAGTAAATGTTTATCCGTCCGTCCTCTAAACCAGTTATAATGGCTCTCCATCTTTGATTGCCATTTTCTCAAAACTTGGTTTTCCAACCTATCCCCATTACACTCGTCATATTTCAATCTTCATAAATTTGGTATCATATTAATGAGCAGAATTTAGGCTTTCTTGTGATACTCATAACTCAAAATCCATAAATGCTACATATGTTACGATTCGAAGAAACAGGTTACGTATGTATTATATCAAATCTTTAACTGGGATAAACTTACATATAACATATCTTTCTTTTTATATTGTCATAAAATTTCACCCAGAGGAAAAACATTTTTTTTTAAAAACAGTGCAAAAGAAAATTTCTACACAAAAACTAATCAAGTTATAATTTTAAATAAATAGTATCATCCTTTAGACTAATAGACTAGATAATATCATTGACTTGCACTTATTTTCAGAAAGCAAATATATTCCTAGGACCTGATTATTTAAAAAAAAAATGTTTCTTAATCTTTTAACTATATTCTATCTAAACAAACTATAAATTGCCCCCGCATTCCTAATCACAGCGTCAACTTTTTCTTCAATCCACTCCTTTCTAAAGAGTGTCTGAATATAATTTTAAGTACGTAATTCTCCCCATACTGAGTTTTTGTAAACTAAGCTGCTCTTTGAATTCCAGTTTGTACAAAGGGGGGCTACTCCATACTGTTATTGTTAATGCCATACATTTGCATAAGTGACTTTAACTTGAATCCTCAAATTGTACAAATATAAATGCAATGAACTCTTATTCTAAAAACCTGAATTCAAATGCTTAATGAATGTGGAGAGCGGAAGTGGAAGGGGAAGGGGTGGGGTTCGTGTCTGTGTGAGTCTATAAGTGTGTGTGAGGGGGTGTCATATCAATTGAGACAGGAAATTTAGTGGTTTATGTCACGTCTGGATGACGCTCTGGAGATCCTCTGGCAGTGTGGAGACAATGTCCACAAGTTGTTTCTGTAGGCGTGAAACGCTCTCCGTGGCAACAATACCATTGTGCTGATTGGCAAAAGTCTGAAGAGGAGAGTATCAAAGATTATTGTGAATAATTCATCACATAATTACCATGGTTCATTTGAACATGGTTCCCCAGTCTTCAACAAATGTCTTACTTTCTGCTGAATCATTGCATGTGATCTTAGATTCAATAATGGCTGCCATTTCATATATATTTTTGTAACATATTTCTTTCTTTTTTAAGCATATTTCTATGACCTTTCACAATAGAATCTGTATCACATCATAAACAGGTTTACACATAATATAGAGTAACATGAAAGAAATCTGGAGTTGGAAAAGTCAAGAGCATTGCTCCCTTAATAAATATTTTGTAGTTGGTACTTGTCTTTGAATGCATTACTTCAGCAATGAAGATCGTTCAAGGCAATTTATTTGTTTAAATTGCCACTAATTTAAACAATGATCTCGACAGAAATAAACCAATATGTCATTTGATTGTATTTTGAGGTTTTAATTATTTACCACATTCAATGTGGAGCTTGACAGTTTTTGGCATCTTGCGACCAAAATATGGTGTAGCCCATAATGAGACAATGTAAAACGGAAATTATTTCCTCAGCTGTGCAAACATTGAATGTTGAGATATATAAAGATTTGCACATTTATGACTTTTATGGAGAAAGGAAATTCCTGCTAAGGCACTAATGAAACTCTATGAATGTTACCAAGAAAAAGGAGGTAGACATGATAGTGTGATATTGAAAATCTTTGATACAAAAACTAAAAATGCTTTTTTAAAAAAAATGAAAGCCCTGTCTATTACAGTCAACCTTGGATTCAACGAGGTCGCCGGGACCGTCCTTGAGTCCATGTTGGACCCGAGGTCTCATTGAATCAAAGGTGTTTCTACGGTAGCTTAATATTGATGGATTATTTCCCTTAAACGGAAACAGGACGACAGGCTTATCTGCAATACCAGTATGGTGTACCAGATTATGTGCTAATGCACTTAGATCTACATTTTTTGTTTTTGTTGATGTGATATGTATTGTGATGTACGTGGTGTGCGTGTGTGTGTCTATCCAATATGTAAAGTGCATTGGTTCGTCTATTGGCTGAAATGCTTTTTAAAAAAAAATCGTCCAACAAGCAGTCTCGAGACACGCTTATGCCAAGTTACGATGTATAAAAATACGTGAAAATCAACCAGCCTCTCACTTGAAGAACGAAGTGATAAGAGTTGGGTAGGTATCAGTATGTACCGGTACATGTACCGTACAAGTCTAGTCGACCCCAACCATCTCTGTCTGGATGCCCGATACCCCGACCAACTCTGACTTGACACTGGCCATGCACTACACGACACCCTCCTCCCCTTCCCCATTTCCTTCCACTGGCACCATCTCTACAAGTACATATACCAGTATGTTCATAGAGATCTACAACCATAATGGTACAAGATAACGTTTTGTGGGCTTCATGTATTTAAGAGTTTTTGTTTTGTTTTGAGAACTTTAAACTTAAAAAATAGAAAAATTTCCCCATAAAATATTTTCAGTAAAACTAGCACTGGATCTTCCTGAAGCCGAGTTCGCTCATTTTTTTACTCACTGAATCTGAGGTGTTTTATTGACTTAAATAAGGAAAATGTTTGGCGATTTCAAATGACCTCGTTGGACCCGAGGTCTCATTGAATCTGAGTTCGTTAAAGTCGAGGTTCACTGTAATGTCTTTCTCATTTAAAAAAAATTTAAGCTGACACATTTGCAGTTTTATAGAAATCTTTTATTAAAAGTGTCCTGTAATGATTCAGAACAAATTTTTAAAAAAATCTTTTTTTATTTTACAATTGAAGCAAATCCACAATGATATCAATAAAGCCTTACCAGCTTTTCCTTGATCTTAAGAATGAGATCAACAATTTCAACTTCCTCTTTGTCAAGAACCCATTCTGACAAATTCTAAAAAGTCAAAATAAAACAAAACAAAAATTATTAAAATGATTATTCATACTTCAAAAGCTTAAAGAAAACAGAGATAGATAACCAGCATTAAATAAAAGAATAGATTCAATTTGAAGAAAAAACCAACCCACAAATAAAAGGATCCATTAAGAATAGTGAGGTTGAATGGTCAAAATAATAAGAAATGGGTCACACTGGTGGGGTGGATGTGAAACATAATATGAATACGTCATGATATGAGCACAGCTTATTAAACAAAATAATGATCACGCTGTTAATATAGTTTGAAAAGGCTTTTATCAATCTCAAAAAATTGTATACAGATTGCGTACTAAATTATCAATAACTTCAGTGAATTCATTATTCATGGTAATTGTTATTCATAGTTCATGAGCCAGAATATGTAAAAGTATCAATAAAATTTATGAAAATACAAATTATGATAATCACTTCAATAATTTTCAAATGAAAATTGCCCTTTTATCTTTATCTGCAATTACACCCTTTCATTCAAAAACAGCAGAACATATGGTACATCAAAAGCATTGAATGTATTGAGCCGATGGCAAAATCTGACATGATGCAACATAATTATTAGCCAGTTTTCCATTTGATAAGTCTGTCTCAAAACTGAATAGCTGCCATAGTTTTTATCAATAATTCAAAAAGTTGCAGAGAGAATGTCACCTTTGGCAGATGTATTGTTTATTTGACTTTCTCAAATCTTCTAGAGGCTCATCTTCAAAATCCTGATAGCGATTGATTTATCATTATTAATGATATTCTATCCTGCAATTGTTATATCAATATTCATTGAATTTCAGCATCTAATTTAAGATCAGTAGTGATTTAAGCATAATCAAATATGGCTACAATTTCCATGGCTTTATCTTATGTAAATGACGGTGTGAAGCAGTGCTCCAGGGTGCGCTACAAGGAGGCAGGAAAAGGGACAGACAGGCTAAATGTTGGCTGGATAACATAAACGACTGGACCAGACTCGACAGCCCAACCCTAATAAGACAAGCAGAAGACTGTTCTGGCTTGAGAGGTCTGACCACAGAACATACCTCCTGTCTCCTCTGCGACCACCCCCAGTCAGGAGAATGAGGTGAAGCCTGACCTAATTATAAGATATGGCCAATCTTCATGTAATTATTTAGGAATTTAGGGAATTGTTGAATTGTCACCATTTAAGGCTGTTACCTGGCCACCATTTTAGGCTGTTACCTGGCCACCATTTAAGGCTGTTACCTGGCCACCATTTTAGGCTGTTACCTGGTCACCATTTTAGGCTGTTACCTGGTCACCATTTTAGGCTGTTACCTGGCCACCATTTTAGGCTGTTACCTGGCCTTTCAAACGGCTGTAGAATTTTATTGTCACCACTTTTTGATGTGGAAACAACCGGTTTTGAAACACCTATGGGCACTTCTTTCTTGCCAAAAAACCAAAACAAACATTAGTAATAAAGGGTGCAGGTGTAGATAGAAGGCCCATAAACAACTAGTTTGAATTAGTTTGACATCATCATCTCAACTTGAATAGATATCATGTTCTAGTGCTTTCCCTCCTTATGCAACTATGAAAAAGTAAAAAAAACCCAACCTAATAAATTAATGTTCTTAAAAGGAAAAAGGCGCTATCCTACACAAATCACGTGCTATACCATCCAGTACACAATAATGTTACTCACAGCATTACTAAGAGCCTCCAAATGTAGGAGCTGCAACTTTTGGTTCACTTCTTGCTGCCTCTGGTAATACCAGCCTTCAAAGTTGGGGGACTTGAAAAAACGTCTGTGGATAGTTGATGTAGAAGATAATCAAAGAGCTCAAAACACACAAAAGTCAAAGAAGTTTCTATTCATAATATAGCAGGTCTTGGCAAGAGCACTTAAATTTGAAATAAAAAAATATCTATCTTAGCCCCAAAGTTGACTGTTTTTAATTAATAATGATAATAATAATAATAATAATAATAATAATAATAATAATAATAATAATAATAATAATAATAATAATAA
>JASKDV010179658.1:0-12640 GCA_032466395.1 Aegires albopunctatus
GTTGGTTGAGCACTGTTGACTTTATTAATGTAATTTATATTACTATATATATATATATATATAAATAGACATGTGATGACTAAGGCGACAATTATATAAATATAATATAAAGTTAAAATTTTGATTCATGATGTTTTTATATTTATTTATAATGTTTTTGTTTGTTATGTTTTATTTTGGATGTTTGTTGAGGATTATTGTTTACGGAGTTTTTATGAATTATTCATTTAATAAAATCAAACAACAACAACAAAAAAAAACAACATTGCCTAATAGTTCTGAAGCATTTTATAATCAAAATAATATTTGTCCCATTGAATATTATGAGGTTGTGAACCAATTTTATTTCCTCACTTGGAGTTTTCAAATCCTGACGCCTTTCTGTTCACAATTAGATGCTGGAGGAAATTGAATATATGAGGTTGTGAACCAATTTTATTTCCTCACTTGGAGTATTCAAATCCTGACGCCTTTCTGTTCACAATAAGATGCTGGAGGAAATTGAATATATGAGGTTGTGAACCAATTTTATTTCCTCACTTGGAGTTTTCAAATCCTGACGCCTTTCTGTTCACAATAAGATGCTGGAGGAAATTGAATATATGCCTTACCCATCATGTTCAGTTCTTGAAAATTTTAGAAAGTTGTAGATATTTTTTTTTTTAATTCATTGTAAACTTTTGATTTTGAAAGGTATTGTCGGGGACAAGCCTACATCATAGATGTCTCTCAGTCCGTTGAACACGATCATCCCCATGCAATGGAATTTTTGCGTAAGGACTTAACCAACATTACAGGTGAGAGAGGATGGTGGTGATGATTATTATTATTATTGTTGTTATTATTATTTGCTTTATAATATTGTGCTATTTAGTTGGCGCATCAATAAGGGCTAAATATTATAGATTTAGATCATATCTAAAATGGATGGTACAGTGCATTCAAAGAAACGTAAAATAAGAATGGAAGACGTAAACACAGTGCTTCGAGTTCAACTCTTTGACTTTAACCTTAAAGAATGCAACCACGTGTTTTGGCTATCTATTGTTAGAGAACGTAGATACCATTTATAGGAGAACCTTGTCACTGTGCATAGATTTTCTACCATTAGAGAATGTAGACTCTAGCTAAGACATTTATACTTCTATTTATATATATATAGCAATCCTCTGCTGCCTTATATGAAAGAATTTTTCTCTATTTTCTGCCTATAAACAGAATATTTCAGAAAGCAGATGGTGGCGACAATGACTATCAAAGAATTGTTTGAATTCGTTACTGATGCTACCATCACGGATGACAATATTGACATGTATTTGGCAAAGGCTATGGAAGTTGCTGGCGAACGGTCTCATGAGGAGGCTACATCACAGCAAAAGGTTGACGAAGAGGTAGGCTGCTGTATTTTCACAACTTGTTTGTATAATTATCGTCAATTGGTGTTTTGCTTTGTTATTTAATGAGGAGAGGGAAGGAGTTGATATTTTTGTGTATTTATTCTTAGTCGCAATATTATTTTTACAGTGTAACCCGCTTATTTCAACATTACTGGAACAGCTTTATGTTGATATAAGTATAAGCAGGATGTTGAGTTAAAGGATACAAGTCTTCATCAACAAATGTCTGCGGATACTCATATTGAGATGGACGGACAGGATCGGTAACGAGAAATTCTGGAGACAAATTCTGATGTTAAAGATGAAATTGGAAGAAGGTGGTGATGGATATGATACACTCTTAGAAAGCACGGCAACATTACTACTAAAAAGGTACTGGATTGGAATTCTCAGGGCAAGAGATCAAGGAGTAGGCCACGAGGGTCCTGGAGAAGACTCGGAGAGAGTGATGTACTGAGAAGTGATGACATAGAATGTCGTCAAGAACCTGACTCAAGATAGAGAGGGATGGAAAGTGTTTGTTCGTGGCCTATACCTATTCAGGGTGAAAAGGGCGTTGATGATGTTGATAAGGATGTAGATATATATATGTTAGGTTAATTTAACTATTAGAAAATAGGAAAAGGCTAGATTTCATTGGTCGAGGATATAGTTTTTTCATCAGATTTGCCAGCAGTAGAGTGTCTAATTTCATGGATCAGAAAGCAAGCAATTTAATTGGCATACATAGGTCTAGGACACTGATATCATTAGCAGAAAAGCACATGTTTTTATTTGTTGCTTTCACTAATCAATTTATCATATGTTGGCGGTAGTTTGATTTGCTTATTATTGTCTTCAATGACACGATTAGAAAGTTGATTTAAAAGGATTTATCTAAAGTGTTTTTGTCAAATTTACAGTCTGGTCTCTCTAATCCGAACACCTCCGTTCCAGGCAATTTGTTCTGATTACAGAATTTTTCCAGATTAGGGAATACTAAGAAATAATAAAAACAAAATCCGTTCCCAGGAAATTGTTTGGATTAGAGAGACCATTTTTCAATACTGATGATTTCTAAGGAAAACAATGGGAGTTTAAAATAATGTCGATATATGTGTATTTCAATATAAGCCATATTGATATATATGTGGGCTTGACTGTATTATTATTTAACATGTGAAACAAATCATGATCACAGTGACAAACAGTTGTGGAGCAAAATTTAATAATTGTGCTGCTGTCTCTACATTGTAGTTTGTTTATTTATCTTTATCTGTCTTGCATCCTAGACCACAATCTTACCAAATCAAAATTTTCAAGTACCGTAACCAAAACCTTATCTTTTTTTATATCTCTGTTCTTTTTAACAGGTCTTTAAAAGAGCATTTATCCCACGCACATTGGATGAGGTTTTTGATATAGAAAGAGACATGAGACGTTCTCAAACAGTAGAGGGAGAGCAGGTAGGACAATTCATCGACTTAGCTCGACATTTATTATACCTGATTTGTTTTGTTTCTCTTCATTTCATTGGTAATGAAGGCACGGATAGATACCATTCAGAATTGTGTATATGTCCTGATTTGTCAAAGAAGGATAATTTAGAGGGAAAAAAATGAACTATTCATATCATATATCATATAAGGGTTAAGGGCAACATAAGCACCAATGCCTTTAAATGCCCTAAAGTTACATATCCACAGACAATCTTAATAACCAATTATTTTCAAAGGTATTGTATAAAGTACATGAGATAGGATGATTATGTGAACCATGATACATGATGAAATTAGACACGGACACTTATGATAGATTTACATAGTCAGACATGATATGGAGATTTCAATCTAAAACAACCTTATGAAAATTAATTAAATTCATTTATCAAAATCATACATTTCCATGTGTAGCTCTCTGTCAATGGCAATCTTAACTCATTAAGGAAAACATACGTTTGGGATTAAGCCTGATCTTAACTTGGGTTCCAAGATATAGGCTATCATTTTGTGTACTATAATTGTTGGCTTGTTATTGCACACAAAAAAAAATATATATATATAAACATAGCAAACACAAAAATCAACATATAACACCAAACTACGTGGTTAAGTCAAACTACTTACATGATCTATGCTTTCTGAAGAGATTAGAACACATTGTTATCCAAATAGTGCTTCGAATATTTATAAAAACAGATGGTCACATGGGGTGTGTTTGGCTGACATCGGAAAATTATTTTAAAATTTTAATTTGTTTTTTTGTTTCAAATTAAAGATCATTTCCAGGTTCCAGCAGTCTTAAAGATTAATGGATTTTACTGGCTCATATTACACTGGACATTTTTCATGGTCCATTATTCGAAATGGAGCTACTGTCATTTCATTTTAGAACGTGATGGACACACATTCGAAATTCAGTATTATTATTATTTTTATTTTTTTTTTTTGGGGGGGGGGGAGAGTACATGCGTTTCCAAGGCATGTCCTTTATATTGAATTTTTAGGCGTTCCTGAAAGAAAGCTTTGAATTGATGTTGGGGCTGCAATCTTGTCATATTTTCACACAATTTCAGGTCTTAAATTTTTCCAGCATCTCTTGAATGAAGAATTCTTAAATTTTATTGTCTGATCTGTATGAACCCTGATTGATTTGCTTATTCCAAAAGCTATATTTAATATTGGAATACAAAATTATGTTTCAAAATACTACTCAATGCTTGTCTTCAAAAATGGAGTATGATATGGAGGTCTGCATAATTATCTTTTAATCATGATATTTGGAAACCATTTTATTTTAAAGAAATCTAATTAATTATTTGATGAAATAGTCTTATGATATTATTCAGTAAAATGCTTCTTTTTCTTTCTTTTTTTAAAACTACATTTTATTTTGGGTTTTTTGTTTGTTTTTTTACATTCATTATCTTGCTATGCTTATGTAAATTATTTCCATTGTTATTATTATTATCAATACTATTATTTTATGTCTTTGGCAGGTGCTTTATCACACAGTCACAGGTCTAAAACCAGACTTGAGTGGACCTAGTCAGGTACTTTCTATTTCAGTATACAGTCAAACCTGTCCATAACGGTCCTTAAGATCACAGAGACTATTATAGACAGCAGATGGTCGTTATGGAGATAAGTTGATATAAGCAGAATTTCCCCCTCTAAATTCCCCACCAACAATATACCTTACATAGATTATCTACCAATCCTCCTCCCTTTGTTACTTAGCGATGATTAATCCTCCACTTATGCATGGCTGCATCTAACTTGTAGATAAGCAGTGGTCACCCCATTGACTCCTCCCCTTTTCTTTTGTTACTTAGTGTTGATCAGTCTTCCACTCATCCTCATGACATAGTGTGCAATGATCGCCCCATTAGCTCCTCCACCACACTCCCTCCTTAGGCAGACCAGATTGATTGAGTTACGAAGGTTGAGTCTGATGATTCTGTGCCGGTCAAACTGTCTAGACAAAGTAGACAGCCGGCATCTTTAGAAAAAAGGATTCCCCTAGGTTGTGTCTAGCCATAAGAATATATATAAGATTGGCATTTCCACAGGTGACACCAGGCATTATCAATCTTATACACGTTGATTACAATTTGAGAGGCTGTACTATTGAATGTGGGTGGCTTGCCATTTAGTTGGACATTTTTGTCCACAAAGTGAAAAGTGACTGGCCTTGGCTGTGTTGAACAGGTGACCGCTATGAAGAGGTTAAAAATATAGAAAAAATGTAAGGCTGCCATAGTCGTGGCCGTTATGGAGAGGTAACCGTTAAGGCAGGTAGGACTGTAGTTTTATTATTAGCATTACATAGACTCTAGAGGGACATGACCTGACTACTTCAGAAAGGTTAATAATATTTCACTTGAGTGGAATGATGTAGAGGTTTGTCTTACCTAAAGACACATCACCAATGACCTGTGCTTATTGATAAAACTTGCACCTAGCGGAATACAATACCACCAAGTCACATGGTATTGGTGAGTTTCTCACATTTGCACTAAGTTAACCACTTGGTCACTGGTGATGTCCCCAGTGTCTTCAAAGATGTTCAAACCCACTACCTTTCACTTGCATGTCCAACAGCTGATCTATTTGGCCTAGTTTTTTGTTGGGTTATTTGTTTTAATTTATTTATTAATTTACTTTTTATCATAGGTCTACTTTAGCATGTTTTCAATGCTTAGGAAGGAATAAATTACCATTTCTTACCAAAGTAAGTTTATATAATTTAGCCTGAAGGGTGAGTTTTTATAATTTAACCTGAAGGGTATGTAATCCTGCCATTTATTGTATTCGTTTCAGCATCCAGAGCTCCTCGATGAAGACAACACAGATTCTCACAGTAGTACGGATGATGACGATGGAGATGAAGATAAGGGTGATAAGGAAGAAGAGGAAATTGAGAGTTTGGAGGGAGACGAATGTAAAGAAGGTTCAGAGCCAGGTACTAGCTCAAAGCATCCCCTAAGACAGAAAGGTGAATCAACGGATGACAAGAAGGTAAGAAAGGGGGACAATTTCAAATATTTGTCCCATCTTCACTTCAAATTCTCATTGCTAAAGAGCAGTAATTATTTGTTCTCTGAAAGATATTTAATATATAAATTTAATATGTCTTCTTGATTCTTTCATCTATGTATAAGTATTTATTTCAAGTTCAAGCATGCATTTTGCTTTGAAACATGGAGAAAGGCAGATGGATAATTATTGTAAATCAGAGGAGTAGATTTTCATCATATCATCAACAATGCAAATAAAACATGCTTGAGATTCTGTGGGGTGTCAGTGGTCTGATGGGCAACACAGTTCAAACATGAGGTACTCCAGCATCTACTGACACTGGTTGGCTGGGTAATATGGTTGGATAGAACATTGCTAGATGCAAATTTTTTCGATAAGCCAGGTCAGATCATTAGCAGGGTGTCCTTGACCAGATCACTTTAACTCAGTATAACTCATTTATCTCCTGTGGGAATGAGCGCCTGCACGTTAAAAGTATTTTCCATGTCTTAAAGATATATGGTTGGCTACAAGTCTTGTCTCACGTGTTCAGTGCTGCTGTCGACCAGGGAAATATGTAAAGTGCTTAAGAGGCCTCGATGTTATGCATTGAGTTGAACTTTTATTTGGATCTGACGTCCATGCAAAGTAAATCGAAATTCAAGTTCAAGTTTTGGTGGTAACTCGTCAAGGTAGTTTTATTTATATGTATTGTTGAAGAATTAGTAAAGTGTTCTTGTTTTAACTCGTTCTTGTAATTTCCATAATGTTTAATTGCACTGGTGGTATGTCCAAAACAACTGTCCTTTTTCTTATATTTCAAAACAGGAGAGAAAGAAATTAGTGAAAGATAGCCAAAGAGAAAAGAGAAGCACAAAGATGCCCAAACACATGAAAAAGCGGCAAATTAAGATGACTTCAAAAAAGTGATATTGTCAGGGATGTTCTTTTTTCCGCCAAAAGCTAGAAATCCGGTTGACTTCCAAGTCTGTTTCATTCTGATCGCCAAATTGACAGCATCAAATATTCGCCTGGCCAGAAAGAAATTGTCACTTTGTACCCATCATCGTCTCACCCAGCCATATCACTCACTTTCAAGTTTTTGTTTGGGGTCACTTCTTTCTCAATATTCGTAAGACGATAAATATTAGCCGGCAGTGATGCAGATAATCTTAGTCCATTCAACAATGAATTATCTAATACCAGACGAATCGTTCATTCCTACTAGCCTCTCAACTCCTCATACTCATACTACCTAATTTACATGGCATCAACAGCACAAGCCATATCACAGATTGGTAAAGGTGTAGTGAGTGGTAATTATAGCAAAGGGAGAGCAATGACATCAAATATTGAATCTCTTTAACCTAATGAACGCTTGAAAAGAGTAACTGAAATATCCTCATCTTCTAGTATAATATTATAATAATAAATAGATGAATTATTGGAAACATAGGTAGCAAAATAATAATTCCAATTCCAATGAGATTACTGGAGTAGCGTTGATAGACAATATCTTGCTTGAGTCAACCACATATTCTGGTTCGGTAGGGTAGAGTACTGCCCTTTGCATCCAAAATGCAGTATGTGTATATTGGGTATGAAGAGAAACACTGCGTTTTGGATGCTAATGGCAGAGTACATGTACCTTATATATACATAGTAGAAAAATAGGTGTGATGTTATTCGTCTAGTGATTGGCAACGTATAGCTTGAAATTCGAAAGTATCGACTTTTAAAAGCTATATTTTATTTTTGATTAAATAGTCTGGTCTCTCTAATCCGGACTTTTGTAATCTGAACAATTTTTTTTTTAAAAACTGACAACATTAAGCCGTTTGCGTTTGGTTCCTCTGGCTAGTTGAGAGTTGTAGCCACAACGCATGTGAGAGTTGTAGCCACAATGCAGGTGTTTGAGCTGGGCCGTGAATGCATCTGAGTATGCGGTAACTAAGGCCACCCTAATCAAAATCTGTTTCGTTCAAGATCTTTTTGCAAACATGCTTCCATTCTGCTAGCAATAAGCGTGCATGTGCCTTAAAGTTTTTTTTATCTGTATGACCTTTCAATTTTACCACAAAAACCTGATTTGTTTACCTTATTGTGCTGAGCATTTGAAGATAAATTGAGAAAATGGAAGAAAAATGCAGCGATGTCACAGCTTGAGACCTGAATAAAATGTCAAAATGCCTTATGCTACACATCGGGGAGTTCAATTGTGATGACATTTTTTAGGTCTGCTTTCTGTTTGTCCTGCTTATTGGTCATTACATTTAAACGTTTTTTGGACATGTCTATGTGTTGTTTTTAAGTGGCACGGTGGCAGAATGGTTAAGCCGTTCCGTTATTTCATCTGTAGAGATATAAATCTAGATCTAGATCTAGAATAGTATTAGTAGAGTCATTTTGGTCATGGATCGTTTCCTAAAAAAAGATCCGAAGAATGGCAGGCACACAACAGCCAAGGAAAGGCACAATGAGTTCAAGAGTTGGACACATGTCAGTGGTCAGCTCTTGTTTTGCACCTTGTGCAACATTGTTTTTCATTGTACAATCTTGTTTTGTCTTCCAGAAGGCGGAGACTCACGGAAGACAACATCAAAGGACTAGTTTTCCTTTACTACAATAAGTTCAGTGATGCCTCTTTTTTTGAGTAGTTGAGGAAAACTAGTCCTTTGATGAGTGTGAAAGAGAGTGTGTGTTTGAGATAGTATGTAGGTGTGAAAATTTGATAATGGTAGTGTTGTGAATGAGAGGGAGTATGCGTGACCGAGAGAGTTGAGTGATTGCCAGTCTAAGTGAGAGTTCAAGATCCACAGTATGTGTGCGTTGTTTGAGAGAGTGTGATTGCTCATCTTTTTAATGAATGTTTGATTGAGAGTGTGGAAATAATAATAATAATAAAGGCTGCCTCCTTTAACTATATGTTTATATTTGCTTGGATGCTTAATTCTGCCCAGCAAATGTTTTTGACAAATGTGGGCCCTTTTGGCAAAATACGCAGATGACAGATTTATTAGAGAATGCATCAGATCATTTAGACGAATATGTGGTGTAGATCTACTTTACTTTTTTTTTTGCCTTCGAAGAACATCGTACACTGGTGTATTATCATATTAAAATCACTTTTATTTGTAAAATGATAGAAAAAAAGTTTTGAGGAGAATCCTCAATTTATTATGAAACTTGTTAGAAAATATCATCTTATTATCTTGTAAAATAAGGAAGCTAGGATTGTTTGTTTGTGAGCGGTCCAAAAACGTAAATAAAGCCCTGGACAGCTCGAGGGGGTGTGGTCACTACCTGCACAGCTGGTCTGTGACCTAGAAAACCGATGTACGGGGCTGGGGTAGAATGAGTTAAACAAAGCCCCATCTGGTACACACGTAGGATTCTTTGAGCTTCCACTTCCAACTCAAAAAAATTCTGAAATTGTTTGCAATTGATGCTGCCCTCAAGGTACATGAAAAATACATCTAGAAGTAGAAGTAAACTTGTAAGCTATTTAAGTCTCACAGCCTAAGGGTATGTGCTGTTGTTAAGAAGCGATTATTTCCATGTCAAAATACATAACATATTTAAGTATTTCTTAGCAGAGTAGTTCACATCTAATACTAATATATCTTGTGTCTTAATATTTAAACTCTTTGTGTATATTTCTCTTAGAGAGGGCAGATACAGGTAATTCCAATAGTGCTCTCAGATTGTAGTGTGATCAAGTAAAGTTTAGTCAGATCTTGTATGGTGGCTCTGTCAAGCCATACTGTATTGTATATAATGGAAAACATCATAACACTTTCTAATAGGCAACATATGTTAATGAGAACTGCAGAGTTCACAATGTTTTAAGTTGTCTAAGAATAATAGTCTTTTTCTTGCTGTCTTTATTATTACATGATGCTACAGATGTTACTCCCGTAGAAGCATGACGCATCAATCAAATGTAACTGTACCAAGTACCAGGCTAGTTTTAAACTTGAATTTCAGGGGTTAGGAACTACAGATCTCTGTGTGTATTTTAATTCACTGTAAGACCAATTTTTTTTCAATATGTTCACTATCATCTGTCTTCTTGTAACTTTGTCAGAAACAATTACATGATTTTACCATACTATTATCAATCACATTTATTGCTTGAATTGCAAAAATATTATTATCATTGATGTCCACGTTGAACGTTTAGGCATTTTCGTCTTGACCAGGTGACATCCCTGTATATTTGTGAAATGTATATTAAAATAAAGATGTATTATTTTCAATCTCAAATGGTTTGTTGTTTTGCTTATTATTATTACATTTACATGTATTAATTTTTAAAGTTTTGCTTATGTTATGAGTGACTGGTTTATAAATAAACATTTTTGTAGGTGTTTAATTTCTCGATGACCACTCGTCATTAGTAGAGGTGAATCCTTACATTTATTTCATGCTTTGTCCTAGTAACACCATTGGACTCGGGAGTTCATGAATACTTGACCATTAATATTATGACAGCATTGTACATGTAATTTTTCAGTAAAGTGTCCATGTGCCTAACATGCTGCAAGTCTTGTCCTAGACTCTGTGCAGCTGCTGGTGGGTAGAAATAACGATGTAACATTCCGAAACGAGTGACGTGCTTTTACTTTTACATCATCATCGTTGCTGAGCTGAGAAAACAAGCTGCCTTTTATCAGAAATTTTTGATTTTCTGCAATCAAGATATTTTAAATTGAAAAAATTAATTGATGAAAGGCAAAACCTTTGATTTAAACAATCAATCCGACATTCACTCAAACATACCAATTTCAATCTCTCAGCTTCAAGGTTTCAAATTATTTTGATACAATCCACAAGAAAACAATCTGCAGTCTGGTCTCTGTAATCCGAATCCCAGTATAATCCGAACGATTTTCAGGGAACGGTAGTGCATATTGACAATCTGCATTTCCGTAATCCAGAAAATCCTGCAATCCGACCAAATTGTCAGGAACAGGGGTGTTTGGATTAGAGAGACCAGACTCTACTTTACATCAGCAAGCCGAATGAATGAAATTAAATACTATCGCCAACGAAATAGAATGTTGCTTATATTTAATATACAGGTACAGCTATTTACATATATGCAAATTCAACTGATCATATATAAAAAAAACATGTGTTTGAGTTTTATTTAATTAACATAGCTGCCAACCTTTCAGAAACCAAAATCGTACTTTCAGTGCAGCCTTACTTAAGCCTTAAGCTAACTTCCATTTTCCCCAAGAAGACAAAGTCCCTATAGGAATGAATGGAAACATCATTGGTAATTACATGTATTGAAGGTGCCTTACTTTCATAGCTGTTTCAAGCCTAATTAATTGAGAGGAAGTGATTGAAACTGAATTTTTAATCTAAGATGAAATTAATAAAATTATCAATCGTGTTTTTTGGAATGTCAAATCGAACTTCGTATGATTTTATCGTACTGGTTAACAGCTATGGATTAAGTACTACTAAAAAATGAACTGTTAAAATACAGGAAAAACTGACCTACTCCATTTTATAATTTTAAATTCATATCAAGGAGTGAAATAACATCATTTTAAAGAACAACAAAGAAAGAAAAAAACAATAAAAATTCATGGCATCGGGTGACATTCATAACTGTTGCAAGAAATTACATAACATTGATGTCGTTCTATAATGGATAACTACAAATATTGTTTATTTTTGTTTTGTCGAACCAAATAACTTTTTTAAAAATCACTCACCTCATTTTTAACAGAATAATAAATGCACCATTTTTTTGCATGAACTAAACGTTTATCGCACATCTCATTTTGACGCTCTGAACATAATATAATAATTCAAATTGTGTCTCCATCCCAAAATTTCTTATTTTGCACTTACACATTTTTAGAACGACACCGACGATCATTTTGTGTATCATTACGCTGCAAACATTTTGCTCTATCTCTGCTCTAACAGATTGTTAATTTGCATATAAATATCACAATATGATGAAAGAAAATAGTCTACATGTATTTTAAAACAAGCTTTTTCTTTTTTGTTTTCAAAAGCAGTAAACATGAGATGGACCAAAATGTTAGCAGTGTGTCAATAATATACATGTATAATATCATCTTACATAACCGCCTTTCATATTAAACTTACATAAGTATTAAGATTAAAAGAACTCAGCTTGTGTTTACAACCACAATCTCTATGATTTAGAATATAATATTGATGAGCAAGGTTAAAAAAACATTTAATTTCCTCTAGAAAACATCTTGAAGTTGATTGAAAAGCATTCCCCTTGCAACGTTCAAGCCAAAATTACGGCATAACTCCCAAACTGCTGGGCCACATTTTTATGCAATAAGGTACATTCAACTCTTAAGAAGTTTGTCTTTCAGAATACACCAATTTAATAAAAATGACAACTTTTTGAGACGGCCAGTGCATATTGTTGTTTTTTTGACACCCTGCAACTAGACAAGCTCGTCCAAAAACTACATGTACTAGTCTTGAACACCGGTCCTCACAACCAGCATCCATTGAATAATCAGTGAAGATACTTTACCGCGGTTTTCGTTCCTTTCCGCGATTTTCCTCCTCAGATCCTCGATCCGCCGATTTTTCCTTCATTTCCTCCTTTTCCGGGACCCCGTGCGTTTTGAAAATTTAAAGATCCGGTTGCTCGGCGTCATCGCCTTTGCGAATCGGCCATGTTATTCGTTCGAAATTTTGATTGTTAGTATCGAGTAATAAAAACTAGAACGA
>JASKDV010179669.1:0-12640 GCA_032466395.1 Aegires albopunctatus
ATATATAAAAAGATACTTAGATTGACATTGTTGAGTTACAACACAAAATTATAAATATGTGTTAAGCACTCTGTGTATTTTATGTTATAATTACTATTAATTGAAGAATATCACCACCTGAGGAGTGTCTATAGTTGTTGTTCAATCTATATTGATTTAAGTATTTCTATATTATATATATATATATACTAAAAAGATACTTAGATCAATATAGTTCAAGCCACAACTTCGATATATATATATATATAAATAATGATGTATATAATACATAAAGTGCTTAACACAAAATTAAAAATATTTGTGAAGCATTTTTAAAATATAGAATTATATTCTTAGATCAATATATATATACCACAACTTATATCAGGTGGTGAAATTCTTCAATAAATGTTTCTTATGGTGAAGGCAAGAAGAATATATTTCTTTTCAAAAAAGAGAAAATATATTCATGGCAAATGATTCTATTTACTTAACTTAAGTGTCAGTATAAAGAAACAACATCGATAAATCATATCCATTTATATAATATGCATAGATCCAACAATTGTATCACAAAGAGGTACAAAAGTTGACGAGTGCAACTCTGAAAACTTTAAACTGTTCTAGGTTTTGGCCAACGGCACAGTAAATTATGGAACAGATGAAATCAGATATTGTCAGTGAACTTCTCTAAACACCTATGTCTGGTAACATTTATGAGCGGACATAAGTGTTTAGAGAATTACACCGACGATTTGAGACTTTAAAAACTTGATTTCGATATTAGAATGAATCATTAACAAAAACTAATATGTAAACAAGACAATGATCTATCAATATTATTTTTGTCAACAATGATCTCATTCTTATGGTAAAATCATTTCATATAATAAAAAAATTCTGACGAAACAGTCAAAATTTATTTTAACCACATTAACATCAATTAAAGTCCATTTTCTGCATTCATCTGTTTCAAAAGCCAATCTTAATTTATCATTTGAGGTTTCAGGATAACTTTATTTATTCTCCTTCTTTGATATTCCTCATAATTCCTTTTTTTATAAACAACATTAATTAATAAACAAAACAAAATCTCTTCAAAGAGGTAACTGTGGAAACTTACTACTACTTTGTATGAAATCTGCTGACCCACTATATTCACTGAACTCCTCTGTTTTTCAAGGTGCAATATAAATACATTCATAAATAACTTGATATATGCACGATTGCCTCTATGACTCAAAAACTTTTTGATATCAAATTTATCACTCAATTTTATATTGATGAGACAAAACACCTCTAAACAAAGCCTTAAAAAGCCTACACACATTAATAATAACTGGAGAATAATAATTATGATGAGGCATGAATATCTTCAAATCAAAACAGCTTCCACTTAAATATCATTTCATCATTACGAGTTATGCAATGACATGAGCATTACACTCCAAAAATGTTACATACCAATATCTTCTTCTTGATGTTTGATATTCAAAAGAATATCAGACGCCCATTCTATTTGGTCCTGAACATCCATTAATGAAAAATGATTTGAGTAGAGCCATTGGCCAAATTCAAGAAGGTATTCAACTTTCTGGTAATCATTGCTTTCATTCTACAAAGGATGGATTTAAGAAAAGTGGAATCAATGGGTATAACAATATGCAGAGTTTTTCTCTCTGACATATATGATAATTTATAATTGCAAGTTAACAATATTTCAAATTTATGCATTTTCATAATTCACAGCAAAATCAATATTTCTATGACAAAAATTCTATCTTCTCTGATAATCTAACTTGAGAGCAACATTAAATGTCAAAAATTAAAATAGCGTCTAAAATTTGAACAATGATTAGAAAATTTACAACTTAAGGACCTTTGGTTATAAAATAACACTAATGACTGACATAAAGAGACTCAAAAATTTGAATAAAACTGAGTAGGCTATTCAAAGTTGAGATGTTTTTTGGGGTTTCTTTTTTTATTGAAACAAACCTCAAGAGCTTCAATAGCAGACTGGTAAGATGCTAACTGTTCCACTACTTCCTTGGAGCTAAGGGCAACACGACGCCACATATGTGCAACAAAATCCTCCGACTCATCCTGGGTTAAAAAAAAAATAAATGTTTTAATGAGGATTGTTTTATTTTTACTTTTATCAAGATAGTAATTTGATTAATCATCTACAGCTTTCCTTGGAAAAATAAATGACCTTTCCAAAAGATCTTCCTTTTTTTATTTAAAGTTCAGCAAGGAAAAAATTTTTTTTTCCATAAACAGACACAAAACAATCACCTTGAACTTCTGTATGTCCATGTGAACACTTCGTCCAAGTTTTGCCTTGACCATGACCCTGTGCTTGAAGATCAATCTAATAAAAGAAATATTTTATATATTTATCGTACCTTTGTATGAATTACTAATATGTTCATGAGTGCTAGATGGATAAAGAGAAGAACTGACATGGAAAGTGGTAGACATACCTGCATTGCTGATGATTGCAATTCATTGATTCAATGTGGACATTATTTAAGAAAATTAAACCCTTGCAAACCCCCCACCCCAAATTGTCCTGATTTGGACACCAAATTAGTGATTGAAGAAGAAGTAAAAGAAAAAAGCAGTGAAAAAGAAAATAGGCAGACTTAGGTATAAATGGAGAAAGAAGGTGAAGAAGGAGGGGAACCAGATTACTTAATATTAGATAATAAATCTAGCAAACCTGAGGGGCAAAGACAATAGGAAATCAGACTTACAATCTGTGTTTTGTTCTTGGCATAGCAGTGACAGCTAGGTCAATAGCTTCTAATGCTTGAAGCCATTCTCCCTGAAAAGTTAACAAAAACAATATCTATGTTACTAACTTGTTTGTAAACATTTCCCGAAGCAATAAAAATAGGTATATTAACGGACTAGCAAATTTCATTGATGATTATCTCTTGACCATAAACATGAAACAGTTGGGCTTCTTTTTTTTTTTTTTAACTTAAAAACATTTGACAATACACAGCTTAAAGGTGATTTAACATAAAATCAATATATTTTCACTATAATAAAACAAAGTTGGTCTAAGGTACTAGATATTCACTCACTGCATTTAATGACAAAAAAGTCAAGATAATTTTGAGTTGGATACAAAACTATATAAATATAGGCCAATATGCAAAATACATCCCTAGTAAGCTAATTTTGGTCATGTGATTAAACCACCAATAGTCATTTGGTATTTGAAAGCAATCAGACAGTAAAAAAAACAATGCTATTCAGTCTGATGACCAACAAATGATTCCTCAGCTTCCTCAGAACCCTCATAATTTCGGTGAAAAGGATAGCATACAGCAGCAGATCTCTCTTTAAATCTCAAGTTACTTGTTGTTGCATTGAATTTACTCGTTTCCACTACATCGGTGATTTCAGGATTTTCCAAGACGGCCAAGGGTTCATTACATGAGTGTATACATACACATGGGACTTTTTAGATTATAGTCCGTTTCCAATAGGACTTGGCAGTCATTTTATCCTAACTTGAGGATAGGGGCAGAAGGAAACCTGAAAAATTGGATTTCAAATTCAAGCCTGCATGGGTTTGAACTAGGGACTTTTGGCTTGGTAGGTGAGCACCTTACCTACTGAGATATCTCCACCCAGTAAATCTCAATTAAATTAATATTTAAGCTTTGTTTAAACATCATTGTTGTTAGTTAATTATAGATCGTTATCACTATACATGAAGAACACAACCTTACTTGATCAGCATATGACTGGAAGAGAACACCATACATGGCTGCCCTCAAAGTCAGGTCATCCTCAGGATTACCGATCATGCCACTTTGTACTTTTTCACTTTCTTTACATTTTTCAGTAGCTTTCTTCTCTGCTTTCTCCTGTTTTCCATCTTTTTTTTCATCCGCATCTTTCTCTTCTATCTCATCGTTTTCAGCGGAATCATCCTTTTCTTCAGTTGGCTTTCCCTTTATGATCAAAAGCACATTATGAAAGAGTTTCTTTAAGATTGTTGATACAAAAAGGTAAAAAGCATCATTTAAAAGGTTAGCAAATTTTATTGAAAGTGAAATAAGAAAAAAATTGCAAAAAAATTAATTTTATTGTAATTTAAAGACTATCAGTTTGAAATTTTGTAGAGACACAGACATCACACATATCATCAATATGTATACCATTCAATAAAAAAATAAAAATATACCTCCTTCTTTTTCTTATCTGCAGTTGCTGCAATGCACTCCAAGATAATCTTCAGTGGCTCTTTAATGAGTTCACGCTCAATGGGTTGGTTCACTAAAGGAACACATGTATTCCAGTAATGCCTGGCTGCAGTCATCACTAAATCATAATTACCTGCACTGCGAGCAAATCTATAGAAATATCAATAAGACTATCTGATCATTTTTCATCAAATCATACATGAATTCAACTTAATTCTATAATTTGTTTAAGGATGTAATTCGAAATTCAAAATATAACCAACTGAAATAAATTAATTTAACATATAATTAGAGAAACTAACTGTATGAACATTTATATATATTTCCTTGATAATAACTTCCTTCATTTCACCACTTACAGCATTTTAAAACAACTCATTGGATGAGTTTAAATCATTGTGGAGAGAAATAGCTTTGCACATACTTTGATACAACACTGTTAAAGTAATGGGTTGTTGTTGTTTTTTTCCTTTTTATGCTTGCTGCCATATTATTTTATAAAACCAAGCTATGAGACTATTTTTTCCAATCTGAAAAAAAAAATGTCCCATCTTCCCCCCTTAGAAGTTCTAGGTTTATTCTAGGTTTAGATCTAGATTTACATCTATCCAAATCATATTCAATCGTTAATCAAAATTTCACAAATCATCTGGATAACAAATTTACTTAATTTACTACACCAATGTCACAGAAAATAATTTTGCAAAGAGAAAAAAAAAGATCACTGACAAAAAAATAAATGGTGAAATTTCATTTTTGCTTCAGTCTAAACGTAATGTAATTGAAAAAACAATCATTTTCAGAGTGACTCTCCTCTGTTATACAAACTTACAAAGGAAACAGAGTGCCTAAAATTATCAAAAATATGGTTTCGATGGGTACAAATATAGACTGGACAAAGATATTGCATTTGATATGGCAACACAAGATATCTTGGACTTGGTCCTTAAAAATCGTATACACTAACGAAGATAGCATGGGCTTGGTCTGAAAGGAGTTAATATTCAATTCTGACTACTTTGCATAACTAGATGTATAATTCTTTTACAGAAATATAAAATTTTAAAAACAATAATCATTGGATGAGTCAAATAATCTCAACCGTAATTATCAACTGAAAGGAGTTTCAAAAGAGATGTGTTTTGTATTATTTATAAAACTATACTTACTTGGCACTATTTAAGAATGCTTCCATGGCTTCTCTTCTGAGAGAATTTCTCCCCTTCATATTCTCCACAAGACTTTGTCCTAACATTGCACTTGTGTAACTTAGCATTTCCTGTTCAACAGAATACTGGTGCCTGAATAAACAAAAGTGAATGGAATACTTTTTAGAGCTGCAAAAGATTGTGGTTAAGCTTTGTGGACCAAAGCAGCAAATCCTTATAATCTTTAGTTGCATAAAAGTTATATTTTGCTTTGTTTATCATCATTTGTTCATCTTAGAAATTATTAAGAATTTATAACTGTCATTTATTGCTATAGTATTACATTCCTGAATATCACTTAAACATTACCTGTCCAAAAATAAAACTTACTTTATCTTAAATTAACATTATTCCCTACTATGGGCTAAAATTCAATGATATGGTATCAATGACTCAGTGGTAAGGTTGTCAGGTATTTAACCTAAGGTAAAATAGGTAGGCCTGCTGATAAAGCTGAGGATAAATTGGCACCTATCCAGGATGTGTTAAACAACACATATTCCTTTGATGCCAAAGAAATTGGGATAAATTTGAACCCTGCCATATAGGCTCTAATGGAAATATTAATACTGCTTTTGCTATTATATAATAATATTTTTTATTTTTTTTTACATCTGATATTCAGGAAAAAATGAAAAAAAAACCACAACACAAGTATCCCTAAGACATACAAATCCATTTTGCGAGTCCGAGGCTGTGTGCCTTGTCCAGCAAATCTGAGAGCCTTTCTACTACATTTGAGGACCATATTGTGGAGTTTCATCTCAATAGCAAGATAAGTCAGTCTGGTCCAGAGTTGCAATTCAACAAATTTGTCAGACCATTTCGCATCTTCTATCATTTGAGCCACCTACAAAGAAGTTGTTATGAAAAGGAATCCTTAAAAATGATACAAAGAGGACTAACAGTGATATATTTTAACATTCCACCATGACTAGCAATATGACAGTATCAGAAAATCTAAGATGAATGGTATTATTCATAAAGTCTTTGAAAGTTGTTGTTACTACAATGTTCTGAGCCTAAGTTTCACTGTTTTACCTCTATGGAGCAATAACAATTTAGACAATGTTGACTTTTTGTTTCAAAAGTATGTGAGTATGTTTTGGATGAGTGCTGAGTGAATGGAAATAGTACCTTACTTCTCCAAAACCAAATTGTGGGCTAATGCATTGAATTAGCATCAAATCTCAAAACCAAATGATATTTATTCCTTTTGGCAAAAGGTATCATAGCTACATATAGCCTGGTTGCATCAATACATATTCATCGTTTGAATGCATTAAGATCACTGTTTTTAACACCATCATACTATGCCTATACCATCCACCGGCATTGCCAAACAACCTCAACACACGCCTTATTCATAAAGGAATTCCAAGATCTTCTCGACTCTGTGGATGTAACCAACATGGATAGATTTTGATTCTCTGTGACTTCAACCTACATTATGGTTCCACCTTGGACAGCTCCGCAAACAAGGTTTTGAAACAATATTGACCAACCATGGTCTAAGGCAGAAGGTCTCCACACCTACCCATAACAGGTGGAACATTCTGGACTGGGTCGTGACTAAAAACGATGATTTCGTGGGAAACGTACTTGTGGAGGACATAATAATATGCATCTCTGACCACTTCTTACTCACATTCCCTCCCACTGTCGCTTGCCCTGATAGGCCTAAACGAAAAGTGAACTCTAGAAATCTGCGTGGAATCAAATTTGATCTGTTCAACCATGACGTCACCCAATGCCTGCAGTCATGCGATCTAGAAGACTGCAATTTTCCTGGTATCTTTTATGATATACTTAAGTCCACACTATGTTCCTAACCAATAAGATACCCCTATCCTACAATCCCCCCCTCCCCCTTTTTGTTATATGTAGCATTGATCAATCCTCCACTTAAAATCTTGTGGCATCTAACCTGTCGAAAAGTAGTGGTCACCCCATTAGTCGACTCCTCCCTCTTTCTTTTGCTACTTAGCGTTCATCAATCCACTTAGAGCCTCATGACTGCAACTGGCTTGTTGATTTATATAAATAGTTTTCACCCCCTCCTCCTCCCTCCCTCCTATTGTTACGTAGCGTTGATCATTCATTGTCTCATTCCCATGACTGCATATATGGCTTGTCGATGAGCAGCCATCACCCCATTAGCTCCTCCCCCACACTCAAACCCTCGGCAGTCCGGTTTGATTGAATGACAATGACGAAGGTTGAGTCCGATGATTCTGTCCTGGTCAAACACCATCTAGACGAAGAAGACAGCCAGCATCTTCAAAGAAAAGGATTCACCTGGGTTGTGTCTAACCATAAGATTGTAAGATCGGCATGCCCGCAGGTGATACCAGGGGTTGTCTATCCATACCATTGTTGTTCACTTCTTGAGCACAACATTTTTGTCTATAAAGTGACCGCTATGAGCAGGTGAGGTGGCCATTTTGTCACTCAAATAGCTGGCCTTGACCGCGCTGGAAAGGTGACCGCTATGAAGAGGTTAAAAACATAGGAAAAATACAAGGGTGTCACAGACCAGTGGCCGTTAGTGCAGGTGGCCGTTATGGAGAGGTGACCATTAAGGCAGGTGGGACTGTAGTAGTTAATAATGTGAGCATCAAGGACTGACTGTCACGGACTGACAAAAATTCCATATATTGTAATTTGAACCCAAAAATGTTTGTCTACTGAGCAATGGTTCTATGTGTATCATAGATCTAGTAGTTGGGCTTCAGTAATTCATGAAACTAAGGAATCTGAATCTAAGCAGTGCTATTTGACTCTAAAGCATGAAATAAAATTTATTATTTTAAAGTGATGTTTGAGGGGTTAAAAAGAATGGTGGACAACAATACAACACCAAGTGTAAGTGCACACATATATGTCAGGTGCAAAAAGAAAAAACAACAGCACTGAGGAAACATTTGAATTTAGTGTAGACCTATTCAATAATAAACTTGAAATAAAACTAGATCTAGATCTAGTAGGCTACATTTAAATAAATAAATCAAATTTAGGCGAACAGAAACACAATGACCTAAAGCCAGTGAACCAAAAATGCTTTTGAAATTATAGGCCTCAGGTTAAGCTTTGCATGGAATCACCCATAATTTAACAATGATTATGATGGGCAACGTATTAAATGAACAAACCTCTGACTCTGACTAGAAATGGGTAAACTCACATTATATATTTAAAGTTAGAAATAAAATCGCACCTGTAATATCTGACCAATGTTCCTCATCCGGTTTGATCAAAGGAGGTAAATTGTCTGTGTCCGTCATGGTAGATGAAATTGGGGCAAAATCCAAATCTCAACAATGTTGTTCAACAATAACAGGAAATTCCAATGAAGATACTTTTGAATCGATGAAATTTGAGTCCACCTTTAGGCTAAAAACTACAATACAAATAAATTCAATACATTAGGGCCCATTCATTTTAAGGTGAATTTGTGAGAATATTGATCTAGACTCTAGATATAGAAATCTATCTAGATTCTAGATCTAGATTTAGATCTAGATTCTAGATTTAGATCCAAGAAAATATTGATAAAAGAATTTAAATCAATCTCTAGATCTAGAATCAGATTGCAATTAGAATCTAGATCTAGATCTAGACTCTAGACTCTAGATCTAGATATCCAGATTAGATCTAGACTCTAGAGAAGAGAATTCTAGATCTAGAATCTAGATTTCTAGATTCATGCAAATCTAGATTCTAATATCATGAAGTCATAACATAACATAACATTGAATTAGATCTAAGTTCGATTAGTTGATCTCTGACCGAAACTAGATCATGTCCCTCTAGATCTATATCTAGATCTATATCTATCTAGATTATAGGTCTAGATATCTAGATCTAGATCTAGATCTGAATCTCTAGATTTCTAATCTTCCTTGATCTAGAAATCTAGATCTAGATATCTAGATAGATCTAGAATCTATCTAATTATTAGGCTACTTCACTCCAGTTTTGGCTAATAATGGCTGCTAAATTTAGACTTAAAAAATCAGTTTTGATCTGTTCTTTTTTCCAGAGATCTCTTCATTGATGGACCAGAAGATCAAGAGTAACCATAAAATCATTGCCACCTATAAATCAGTCGTAGATCTAGAAATCTAGATTCTAGAGTTAAATTTCAGTAAACCCAGATAAGTAAAATAACCCTTTTCACCACACCTACCATACAACTTGTAGAATGTAACCCAGATCTTAGATAAAAATATTTTCTTATTTCGCATCTCGCTCGAGTCACAGTTTTCAATTCATCCAAACAAGCGTTGTGATGTGTCGTCGTGTGCATTGCACTCCCCGTGTACCCCCAACATTAGGCCTAGATGTGTGTGTGTGTGTGTGTGTGTGTGTGTGTGTGAGTATGAGTGTTTATAGTGAAGATCACACGCACAATGACCTTTGAAATCCGCTTTTTACGGATATCTCCGATAACAATAGCAAGTCTAGACTCAATTAGGCCTATGGATCAGTTTATTGGTTATCACATATAAGCACTATCGATCTTCTTGCTCTCATCGTAAACTTACAATGTAAAATGACCCAGGTTCGAAAGTAGCCCTATCCTATAACTTGAAGTTCATGTATCTTATATACTAAAAGAAAGAGCGGGACTTGCAATTTGATAGCTCATAAACTGGATGTCTTATAATATACATTGCATTGTAGAAGCGGTAATAATAATACACATTGTACGTGCTACTGTTAAGGAGTTGATGGTGGGGGCAAGGAGATAAAGAAGAAAAGGAAGGGAAGAGATCAATAGAAGGGGATAGGGGAGGGTGAGAATGGGCAGAAAAAGAGGTGGGAGGAGGGGCAGACAGATATTTCCCGAGAAACAGACACAAGCACAGAGAGATCGTGAGGAAGGATAAATATGTTTACCGAATACATGTACATGCAAAATAATAATTCTAAATGAGACCCTGTTTGTCTGTTCTTGTGAACTTTTAAACGATATTAGTTTGTGTTCTTTTATTTTTAAGCTATTAAAACAAAACTCTAGAGGGACAGAGAAAAAAATAACCAATTTCTGAATAGAAAAATGAGTTTTCACTTCGCTTTCTATCTTATTCTTACGGTTCGTTCCATCATGTTAAAACATATCCTATGAGACGAGCGAAGTCAACGAAGATTAGTAATATTATTATCATGACTTTATGAAGAAAAAAAAAACGATCGGAAGTAGCTTTTCATAGTTTTTGAAGATCTACAGTCATGTCCTTTATTGTCCCGCCCACTACATGTATATTGCTAATAATTGTTCACATTTTTTATTTTATGTCTGAAGTTGCTGTTTTGTTATTGTTGGGTTTTTTGTTTTTTTCTAGCCCACATCCTTCATTTTCCATTATCATCATCATCATCATCCCATAGAGGTACTGCACTTCTAGTTGTCTATGTTACCGGCCATTCGCCTTCAACTGTCTCTGTTATCTGCACCTTTCAGATTAATATGACATGTAGAATCTAGTTCTAACCAATGTTGTATTGTACATGACGGTAAACTCAGCACCCGACCCTCACGTGACCATAATAAATAATTGGTTCAAACATCAAACTGATCACACTTCTTATGATATATATATATATATATTTTTTAAAGTATTTACTGCTTAGTGTGTCTTAATCAAATTATACATAATCAAATTTGTAAAGTTAACATACATTACTTCATAACTGCCTAGATCTAGATCTATCTATTTTGTCTTTTCTAATCATCACACACACGCACACACACTACTAGCCAGGCAGTTATGAAGTAATGTAGATCTAGATATCTAGATCTAGATTTCTAGATCTACATCTAGATCTATGTTAATTTTACTAATGTGATTGTTATGTATTATTTGATTAAGACACACTAGGCACTAAGCAGTATATAGGCCTACTAAAAAAAATGTCATAAAAGTGTGATCGGTTTGACGTTTATTAATCATTATGGTCATGTGAGGGTCAGGTGCTGAGTTGACCGGCTTGTGTTGTATTGCTTGTTGTTTGTCTAAGATTAGCCATATGACGTGTCATCCTTTGGTCCTCTTGCTAGCTTCCCCCATAGATTATAGAGTGGTCTTTGCTTCCCCTCATTCATTACACTAAGTGCTAAATTAATGCTGCAATGACCCTTTTTGTGCCGCCACAATGTGGCCGAATAATCCGATTTTGTCTTTGTCTTATCGTCTTCATTAGACATGGCTCCCGATTGATGGTTGTTTTATAATGATACGTCCATGAAATTTCCATCATCTGATGTAGAACCACATTTCAATGGTAATAAAGATATATCTTTCTTTGGCTTTCTTTATCTAATGTCCAGGCTTCACAATGACATACCGTACGTATACATTAGTAATAGCTTTCAAACGTTTGTATGAGCTGGAGGCGTGTTTCTATGCCGACACGTCTGCTAATAGGATAATATCGTGTTTGAGAGACTGTCAAAGGTGGGCTTTGCAGTTAGGATTCTCTGTCTGATTTCTTTGCACCTTTTGCATCGTTGAAAATGAGGAAACAGTGTGTTTAAAGGTATGCCTATTTACTTTTTAAAATGATTATTTTGACCTCTTTGCCCACTTGTCATTTGGAAGTTTGCACCTCGGACATCTTAATATATTGCCATGCATTCTGTTTTGAGCATACTGAGGAGGAGTCCTCTATGTTTTGTTTTGGTTTGGGTTTTCTTTGTTTTTCGATAGCTGTTGCTAGAGTATCACGCATTTTGTTAGTAGTCCTCTGTGGAATATATCTACATGTATGCCATTAGCACTGCGGCGTTGGTATATCTCAGATTTGTGAGGTTGACATTGTGTGCATCAAGGCTTATCACTTTTAGTTCTTCAATTTATCGGAAGTTGTATTCACTGAAGATGTTGAAAACAGTCTGTCTTATTATCATATCTCCTTTTTCATTTTGAAAAATTCTGAGGTTTCGTTACCTCTTTGAACAGAAGCAGTCCATAATAAGTTTATGTAGTAGCAGTTAAGTAGTAGTATACATGTAGTAGTAGTAGTAGTAGTAGTAGTAGTAGTAGTAGTAGTAGTAGTGGTAGTAGTAGTACACATGACTTGTAGTAGCAGCAGCACCACCACCAGCAGCAGCAGCAGTCGTAGTAGAAGTAGTAGTAGTAGTAGCAGCAGCAGCAGCAGCAGTAATAGTAGTAGTAGTAGTAGTAGTAGTAGTAGTAGTAGTAGTAGTAGTAGTAGTAGTAG
>JASKDV010179691.1:0-12639 GCA_032466395.1 Aegires albopunctatus
TTATTATTATTATTATTATTATTATTATTATTATTATTATTATTATTATTATTATTATTATTATTATTATATAATATTATTATATTTCGTATTATTGTGGAGAAAATGGAAACTATCATTAACATTGATTTTGTTCCATTCATTGTCATTGCCATCGAATGATATCCTCTTTGTGATAATTGGAATTGTTGTCTTTATCACCGCCCCTGACATTCTGACATGGCATTCGTGTGACCGCGGCCCTAATGGCAGAATGATTCAGATTGTATATTCTGAAAAAGAATAGTTGCATACTTAGTCTGTCACGGTTTAACATAGTTCACTAACGCTCAAAGCGGGTTCGAAAAAAGTCTTAGGGGTTGTTGTGAATTAAATGCATGCATCTCATTTTTGTTTGTTTTTTAGTAAGGTCTGGTACGTTTGATAAACAGATGAATTGTGCTGTTTGGGAGATTGAATCCGACCACCCATATCCTTATGTAAAATATAAAAGTGGGGCTTAAGAAAAAGGGAAGGAAGAAGGAAAAAAGAAGGCAAGCGATAATGAAAAGAAAAAAAAAAAGTAGATATAGAAGAGACAGATAGCAGAAACATAAAGAATGCGAGAAGGACAGGAAGGAAGGAAGTAGGGAGAAAATGATAGCAAATAAGCATAATAAAATGACAAATGAAACATGAAGATATTGACTGAAAAAGAAAAAAATCAACGAAATAAATTTGACAAAAAGAAACAGAAATGAGAAATTGACTAAACTCCACGTTTTGTTTTGTTTTCTTCTCCAGGTGATAGAAAAATGAGAGTAGCCATGGCGACATCATTACGTCTTCTGATTCTCTGTTTATCTATTTTGACTTGGAACCAAGTGACCTCTTTCTCCATTAGACATCGATCAGAGAGGAGTACAAATCTAGCAGATGCCCTAGCCATTTTGCAACAACAACGGCGGAGAATGAATATCGAATACCCGGGAACATCGGATGATTTAGGTGATAATGAGCCGTTGACATTACAAGATCTCAGTTATTTCTTGACCGGCGCCTCGAATGAGGAAGAGAAAGCTGCCAGAAACGAAGATTTGGTCTCGAACTGGGAACCGAGTGGTAACGATTTCAACGACTTCGATCCGTCAGAAGTGGGCTATGATTTGACTTCAGATAACTATCCAACGAGACCCGTGGAAGCTTCACCTGATGAAGTGGAGGCTATTTTTGAATCAGAGACAAAAGATAAGCAGCCTAATCGAATAAAGAAACAAAGTCTTTCTCCCTCTAAGAAAACTAAGGAAGAGTTGGTAAATGTAAGAGGAGATAGCACAAAGTTGCATAAAGCATCTAATATGAATAGCGTAGTAAAAGCAACGTCTCACAAACGGGATTCTTCGAAAGGAGATGTACTTCTGAATTCTTTAACGAAAGATGAACTTAAAGTTTTAATGAAAGCTGTTGGGAAGCTTCAGGGGCAAGTTAGTGATGATGACTTTAACGGTGCTGAAGATGCTGATGACGATGAGCTAGTAGCACCAACTATGGCAGAAGAAGAGATGAATGAAGATGGGGATACTGAAAACCCTTCACCATCAAGGGAGGAAACTATAGTCTCAGAACCAGCAACAGAAGAAGAATTGGAATCTGTATTTGAAGAAACAGAAGGACCAATTACAAAAGAAACTAAGATCATTCTGGAAAAGGGTCCAGGGGAAAAAGATCCCACTCTCGTGGAAGAACAAGTTGTTTCTGAGAGTTTCCCAGATGAAGACAAGGAGGTTGATAATGAACTGACAGAGGCCCTGACCGACGAACTCGCAGATGAATTGGAAGAAGTGGAGCAAGAACAAGAAGCAACTGATAACGAAGCTGTAGAACAGGCCGCCGCCGATGTTGCAGCAAGAGTAATGGCAGCGGCGGCATTGGAAGAAAACGACCCCGATGATATCGAGAATGACGAAGAGCAAGGACGTCCCTTAAACATGGATGCGTCAAAGTATTGGCTCGTTAAAGACGGTGGATTCTACAGACAACCACAGAAAAACCTTAAACGCACAACAAAACGAGCGTCGGGTGTATTGTTAGAGAGCAATAATGACAATAACAACGATATACCGTCGTTTGAGTCCAAAACTTCAGAACAGGGAAATAACCAAGCTCTGATAAACTTGTCTTGGCTATCCCCTCAGCTCCAGGCATTTGTCCTTAAAATAGTGTCTTTACAGGATGAAGTAGACAGACTCAAGCTTGAAGCTCGCCTTGAAAATTTGGAGACCGATGCGCTAACAGATGCTCTCAATGAAGCGACTTTAGGCCAAATGGATGGAACTGTGTCTGACTTAGAGTGGTCATCTTTACAAAATGCCATTCGTTTTGAAGCAGCTCTGCAGGTACGTTTCCTTTCTTTTTAACGACTTTATTTACGTCCTTTAATGGCAAATAATAATTCATCATCATCAACAAAATAATGAGAAGAATGTACCAGAATGATTTGTCCATAGGCAAGATAATGTATAATGTATCCCCATTACCCACCTGCGGGACTGCAACGTAGACAACGCCTAGGTTATTTCTGGAATAGACCAAATAGAGAATTTTTCTCGAGGTTTAATGAAATTAGATTTATGTTGTTTTACATTCCGCACTGTAAGTAGTCAGTGTAGGATGTGAAAGATCTTGTCCGTCTGCTGCCAGGGATGTGCTCATAAACAGCTACTCTGCTGTAGGCTTCTCAGAGGGTTGAGAATTTAACTTGATTTTGAATTGATCTTCCTGGAAATAACTCATGTAATGTATATTTAAGTACTGAGATACACGTGAGAGAAACCAGCAAAGGCATAATCAGATCTAGCTCACCGTGCTTTTGATAAGAGTGCACTGTAAAATGACGATAATGATTTGTCGAATTTAGAAGGTGGTGGGGGTAGAAAGTGGTAAGCGCAGTTCGACACGTGAATTCTCCAGCAGTTTCAATTGATCGATCCTAGTGGGATGGGTCACATGTAATTGGTATCGAATTCCACTATTCATATAAACCACAGACCATTGCCTATGTGTCCTTTGGTAATACAAGTTGTCCAGTTTACTTCATTCAACTAAATGAGTACTTAAAACAGCCCGTTGTCTTTGTCGAAAAATTGTAAACTCAACAAAAAGTCTTCAAGTATTGTCTTAAGGAATCTGTGTAGATGTCGACAAGAGAAAGTAGAAGGCTGCAAGTATTGTCATAGGGAATCTGTGTTGTTGTTGACAAGGAAAAGTAGAAGACCATCTAAAACGCCTTAATTTTTCGGCAATAGGCAATTTATGTAATATATGGAGACTTTAGAATTTTTGATTGATTAGACCATCCAGGAAACACATGTAAGTTAATAGGGTATTTGAAAAAAATGCTCGTAATAATCCTTACTAATAATAAAGGGTAATGCATTTTCTTATACTTGTGCCTTACCTAATAATACATAAGCTTTGAGCCTTGTGGCACTCCAACAGATTTCACTTTCCTAACACTTTCAATCTGTTCGTTTGGACCACTATTCTTTATATAAATATATTATTATTCACATAATTACTATATTGCTGCATAGCAGTACGGAGCTAATATGACAGAGTGGTTACAAGATCGGACTTTGAACATCTTAAAACTGATTGTGAATCTCGCCTCAGCATTCAGCTTTTTCCTCGAGCAAGAAATCCTACTCTTGTTGTCTCCCTCGACTCAGAATCAATATGAATTACTGGCCACTGAGACAGCGTTGTCCATTTGGGGAAAAATATGTATACACGCCTAATAAGCTGTTAGACGTGACCTATGCTTTATTGTGCCCTTCTGCTGGTGAAGTGTACATTTTAATGCAAATGTGAAGCGCCATGAGTACTGCTATATTGCAGAAATGAGTTGTAATAGAAGGCAACTTTTACTATTACTTTTACACAATCTTTCTTCTGAATATTCCCAGGATGTCAAACACTCAAAGCCAGCATCTAAGGTAGATAACGATGAAGATGATCTTCCTCTTGAAGATGTACCAAATGTCAAACGTGGAGAGCCTTGGCGGAGAAAGCGACAACCAAAGCATGCCTTCGATAATGAAGATTTAGAGCCTATTCCAGATCGCTCTATGGTGGTCTACAAGGGAGATGGTTAGTAAAACAATAATCGTTGATATATAATGGCGGCTGAATTTATAATTTAAAAAAAAGAAGAAGAAGAAAAAAAAAGAGAAAAAAAAATTAGAAGAGTGATTAATGCAAAAAGGATATTCAACTTAGTTCAGATGAAAACTCTTCTATTAACTCAACAGTTCTGTCTCGTAATTTACATTAAAATTTAGTATAAAGGTAATTATCTACAAAATCGTCGAAATGTTTAAAGGCATCAGAGCATTATTAAATGGTACCAAGAAAATCCAAGAAAACTTGGCTAAATTGATAATGATGATGGTCATGGGAATGGTGATAAATGACAGCTGTATTCTTTGCTACAGTTAGAAATCAATCTTGGGGATAAGAATTAGAATAGTCACGTTTTACACGTAATACATGATAATGACTCCATAATATTCCAACTGACAAAGTAATCGGGTTATCTAACCATAAATAGATTTTTCTTTTAAAAATAATATATATAACCAATATGTATAGCTATTTCTATAGATTGTTCCAATCAAGAACTTGAGATGACATGCTGAACATAGACATAAAAACAAAGAAAAAAGGTGCAATAAATAAATGATTTTGTGATGGTTTGGTATATTTCTGAGAAGAGTGGTAAGCGGAAAAAGGGGTGTGGTGGAGATGTTGCTTATTTTTTCTTTGCTTATTCAAACGTGTTGGTGCACTAACAATTCTCTCTCAAACTTTTTTTTAACCTCCGTTAGTTTTTATTATTTTGAATTTCTATCATTAGACGATGACCTGAGGAAAGATGCTGTGGAAAATCTATTGCAAGAAAGCTACTTTTTGAAAGGCAAACAGGATTCAATGGAAGATGATAGTCCTGACATTGCCTCTCTTTTCATGTCAGATCCAGGTAAACAGAAATTGATTTTCTTGTCATTTTGCAAACATTCATAAATTTCCGTCTAAGAAAATTATGTTTAATACCGAGGGGCAAGACAAAATTTAAAAATGAAACAATATTATTCATGGGAAATGGCTTGTCAAAAACCAATAGAAAAGGTGATTGCACAACGGAGATGGGGTTGGATCGGATACGCCCTTCGAAAAGCTGGAAATAACATTACCAGACAGGCATTGTATGGAATCAACCACAAAACAAGAGTCAGGATTGGTTACGGGAGATGTGAAAATGTTGTGTGGATAAAGACACATAGAGAGCTGGACTCACAGGGTTGAGGTAGCCAAAATCGCTTATCACAAAGGAGATTAGAAACTGCTTGTCTGTGGCCTAGATTATATTCTGACCAATGTGAAAGGCTTTGGCTACTATGGTGACAGAATAATTCAAATATTTCTGTAAGAGAATAGATGAAAACGTTCTATAAGGTTATACAAAATGTTTATTCATAAAAGCCCTTGTTACTATATCGAGTTATGAGGAAGTTTAGCCATGACGGACTGAGTATGTAGCTAATCTTTATAAGAAAAAGTCTGTATTATTCTACCACAATGGCCGCGGCCTTGTTATTTATTCAGTCTGTAGTCACAAACTTCCATGACAGAATTGTTGTGTCGCCGTGGTGCGGTACGCTCCTCATATTTCCCTTGTCCACGAAATGCCTTGCGACCACGACAAGACTGTCGGCCAACTGTTTTGTCCTAGCGCGGTACTAACTAGGGTTTATAGACACTCAGTCCAACGACACGAGAACGACAAAAATGTCGGCCAACTGTTTTGTCCTATTGCGGTACTAGCCTTAGTTATTAAAATCAAATGTACTCAATAGTTTGTTATTATTTTTGGGGTGAGTATCTAATTACGTCACATCACCAAGTCACCTGTCCTTTTTTTTTTAAATAACACGTGGGAAAATCACGTGTTTTCACTAATTCGACGTTTTAGAACTATCAGTAGTTTCCACAATGATTAAACTGCTTAGAGTATGATCTTTAACCGTTTGTGAAGTAAATGCCACTTTGAAAGCTAAAATCTATTGAATATAAATAATGCCTAGATTAAACGAAAGTCAGAGGAATCGTGCTATTGGGCACTTAGAAGCGGGATTATCCATTTCTGATGTGGCAAGACTTTTCAATGTACAACAACTTCGGAACCTATTTCAACGTTATCAGCAAAGAGGAGTGACCACTGACTTGCCACGTTCAGGCAGACCAAGGATTACTACTGCTGCTGAGGATCGTTATTTTCAAATACAGTATATGCGCAA
Organism: Aegires albopunctatus; assembly: GCA_032466395.1. Classification (NCBI taxonomy): domain Eukaryota; kingdom Metazoa; phylum Mollusca; class Gastropoda; order Nudibranchia; family Aegiretidae; genus Aegires; species Aegires albopunctatus. The sequence goes on from JASKDV010179691.1 coordinate 6,336, forward strand.
CCGTATCATGACAGCTGACAATTTTCAAGGACCACGCAACATCAGTCTTCAAACGGTCCTTAGACGTTTACGTGAGGTTGGACTTGCTGCTCGTGGGCCAGTTGTAAGACCGCAATTGACACGGGTGCATCGTCGTAACAGGCTGCAGTGGGCCTTACGACAACGACATTGGACAATGCAGCAATGGGAACACGTTGCAGCAATGGGAACACGTTCTGTGGTCTGATGAAAGTTGTTGTTTTTTGCTGGAGAGACGAGGTGGTCGATTTCGAGTGTACTGGCATCAAGGAGAACGCTTTGCAAACAATTGTGTTTAGGAGGTAGGCAACAGAGGCAGGGACAGTGTGGTGGTTTGGGGTTTCATCAGTGCAAACTTTAGACCAGCTTGCATCACGATACAAGGCAAGATAACCTTGCAGCTCGCCGATACATTGACAAAGTGTTGACACCTTTCTTGATCCCTTTCCTGGGGTAGCATCCCGGTTTAACATTCATGCAAGGTAATGCTCCAGCACACAAGGGAAATCTTACAAGAAACGTAATTGATTGACAGTGGTGTGAAACCCGATTGAGCATATATGGGACATCATGGATGGTGCTCTTAGGCTCCAAGAACGGCAACCGAGAAACCAAGAAGAACTTGCTAGAGACATTCCTCAGAGGGAAATCCATCATTTGGCACCGTCTATGAGACGTCGATGTGTGGCAGTCATTAATAGCCGTGGAGGACACACAAGATATCAAACCGGTGACATTTAGTTGTAAACATCCCATCTGACTCTGGAACGTTTCGTATCTTTTTGATAAAGATTGTTGTTGTTATTTATTTTTATTCAATTCCATCCGTTACATATTAATAATAATTTTACATAAGTTTCATAATGATGTCTACATTTGTATTATTTTAATTATATACTGTTCAGGGTGGTCACTTACTTTTGGCAGAGAGGATATCAACCGAATTACAAAAGAAATGGCAGAATGTGATCTTCATATTACATGTATTAGTTATCTGGATTCAAAAACTTTAAAACGTAGATATACTCAAGAGCATTTAAACGCACTAAAAGTACTACGCCTTGAGAGTGAATTCTTTTCAGTGTCGTGGGTTATTGCTGTTCTGTTTACCTACCCTTGATGTTGGACATAAAGATTTGAAGTTTTAACTTAAGTTAAAACTTGTGGTGATCTATGATTTGGTCAAGTGCAACATGTGCAATAATAAGTCTTTTTTTTCATTCGGAGACTAAATTTGGTTGGTTGGTTGGTTGTATTGAATTTTACCCATGTCCACTACTTTGGTGATATCAGGCTTTTCCTAGACCGCCTTGTAAACAGCCAAGGGTTCTTTTACATGCGTATATTATATACACATGGGACTTCCGATATTATATTCCGTCTCCGATAGGACTTGGCACTCTTTATCCTAGCAACTTAAGGATAGGGGGCAGAAGGAAACCCTAAATAAATTTGGATTTCAAATTCAAGCCTGCAGGGACCTTTGGCGTGGTAGTCGAGCGCCCTAACCACTGAGCTATCTGCTCGCCCTTCGGAGACTAAAACAGATACGATTGTTGTGAAAATTGGCATTACTATCGATGTGTTCTAAGAAAGAAAACAGAGTTTTACAATATTATTTTTCACAAATCAAGATGCCACGACCCCATATCGGATGCATTATCACCCAAAGACAAAGAGTAAAACGACTGAAATGGGTTCGACGTTACATTATTTGGACATGACCCAAGTGGAAGTCTGCTGTCTTCTCTGACGAACGCTTGCACAACATGCACGCTCCTAATCGAAAAATTGGCATATGAAGACGTCAAGTAAAAAAAATAACAATTCTCCATCTTGCGTGATTCGCCGAGACAGATATGGTTGTGTAAGTGTGCACTTCTGGGGGTGCATTTTCGTAGGCTGATAGCACGCAACATTGTATTTCAGAGCAACATCACTGCAGAAGTTTATATTGGAGATATATTAAGGAACTAGATAAGGCGACATTCATGTCTGTCCTGAAGACCTATCTATATATGAAAATGCCTACCTTCAATGTCTCTTTCTGTTTGCGATATTATTTTCATACCATAGATAGAGAATGGTTTATTCCTTGGACACGCGCTATAGAATTGATTTTTACCACAATTTATTACATGTATTGAAATAAAATTCCATTGTTCTCATTCAACAGAGCAGTGTCCAGCCGTCCAAAGGTACAGCTCGAATTGCGCCCTGGCTGACATGTATTCCATGCCTGTCGACTTCGAGGCTAGAGCTTTATGTAATCTCCATGAAATGTGTTACGCATGCGTAAGTTTTTTTCCTTTATTCCTTTAGGGCAAAATATATTCCATTTTTCCAGCGCTTTACGGCGATTTGTCTCAAATTTTTTTAAAAATTAACATTTTTAAAAACAACAAAGAAAAGAAACAGATGTAATCGTTATGATTTAATAATGAACAATAGATTGTAAAATATTGATTTCATTTTAGTGATCATTTAAATTTAATTTATCCTTACAATATCAATCATTGCGATGGGTTTGAAAATAGTTTTAATAAAACATTTATAAGTAACGTTTTTTTATTAATATGTTTGCAAATCATACACGTCGTGGAATCATTGTTATTATCATCGGTTAATCGGTATTCTTTTTCGTCAATATACTTTAGATTCAGTCTTTCAAATAGGTCAATTAAGGGTCAATGTTATGAAATACGATCCATCAAAATAGATACATTATCATATGATGAACGTACTTTGCCACATAAGAGGGCCTACGGTAGATATTATTATTACTTAGTTGATTCTTGGGGGAATTATTTTTATGGTTTCACATCTCTTAGAAGTAAAGCATCGACCATAATCTTACTATTTAAATGACACTAGAACCCTCGTACCTTGCCAATTTTTTGCAAAGGGCTAATTGTCACTAAACGAAGAACATCAAATTTTACAAATGAGTTTCACTTACCCCTATTAGCTGCATGAAAACGCAATTTTACGATAAGATTTATTATTTTAAGTTAAAGACACTTTGAATGTCCACATTATCTATGGATATTGAAATGACCATAGTAAAATCAATTAAAAACAAAACAAAAAGTTGTTCTAATATTTGAGTGCATATCACAAGCCGTGTTCAATGTGGTCTACAATGACTATTATTATACTCCCTGGCTGACAGCAACAAAAACACATAGGACAAGACTTGCAGCCAGTTAGCCACGATTGCATTGTCTTGAAACCTGAGTCGAGTATGGTAAGATGTTAATGTGTCTTACCAAGGACACATGGTCAATGACCTGTGGTTATCGAGAAATTTTGCGCCAAGCGGGATTCGATCCCACTATATTACACAGCCGACGGCCGTCGGTGATAAGCGTTGCTGTTGGGGTTTTTTCTCGTCTTTGAACTGTGTTGCTCATTAGGTCACTAACATCCCCATTTTACATCTGAATAAGTTGAGGAAACGTCGCTCTCTGCCGGTATATATATATATATTTTTTTATTTTTTTTTAATTGGCACGCTTTTATGTCCCTGCTTTTCTTTTATTATTTATTTCCTTTTTTTCCCCATATTTCTTTCAGGGTAATTCTTTAGGAGTAGAACAGTCTCAGTGTGACGTAGTTTACCTGACAGCCGCCACATCCTTATGTAGAGGAAAGGAAGAATGCGAGGTTGAGGCCGAAGTGTTTCTTCGTGCCATGAAACTTAAGACGAGATACATTGCACATGAGCAACCATCTTGTAGATTTAGGTGTACAGCAGAGTTCCTTGGAATGTTCTAAAGATGACCAAGGATCAGAAGAGGAGGAAGATCAGATATTATGGCACACCAGGAAAATTCTGGAGACTTTCGTTGTTATCGTCGCTTGAACAGAATTGTGGGTGTCTTTGCAGAAATCTGTAGCTTCCTAACCCACCACCTTCCAACATGTTCAAGCTCAACATACGACTTGATCGTAACTGGAATACCTTTGTGGATAAACTGTGTTACATTCTCTTCCTGCCTTTGTCATATCATTATCGTCAATCCATGAACTCAGATCACCTTTGATCTCTGTCTTAGTTATTGACTTATTTAAGAGTTCGAAGGTCTTATTATTATTATTATTGTTATTATTATTATTATTATTATTATTATTATTAGTATTATTATTAGTATTATTAGTATTATTAGTATTATTAGTATTATTATTGTTATAATTCGATTTATTTTTACTAAGATTGAGTAGAATATTGGACGGACTAGTTTGTTGACAGTCTTTGGTAGTGCCCTGAGCTCAGCCAATTGAAATGTCTTTGTAAAGTGTTTATATAATGTTGATTTATATTGTAATGGAAAATTATGCTACTATCATAAATTTCGTGTTGTTCTATAACGAACCCATTGGTGGTCGTTGCTGTGTAATGAATATTTTCGTTAACATCAGGTGAACCGAAATGGCCAGAGCAACAGCTATATTTTCAATTTCAAACAGACATTTGGTCCATTGCTAGTTTATTGTTACAAAAATAAAGAGCAAATCAGTTCTCTGTTGTTTTGGTTTTTAAATGAAAAGACTGTTCTGTTTCTGTCACTTTCGGTTTATCCGATGCCAACGATCTCTCCATCACTATTGTCATTATTTTAGCTGTGTATACATGGGTGTTTAGTTTGTCTCCTCTTTGGTGATGAGAACCTCGTGTTTTTTCAACATGATTCTTAGATAGTACCAACAAGGGAAGAAAAAACCCGTATATGCTAAAAGTTCTACTTACCATTGTATTTTGATATTAGTTATTAATATCCTTATGTTAATAGCAAAAGACAACATCTTTTTGTACATGAATTTAAAACAACAATGGTTCAGGTTTGGTTCATAAGGTCGAAGTATTTTATTTTTGAATCCAAACATATCTACTTAAAATCCGTTTCGTGTATTCATTAAGAAGTAAACATAAGAAAAATTAAATCAAGAGCAAATCGAATTTTATCGTCATCGTATTTAAAATCATGTATCAGTGTATCTCAGCTAATCGAACTTCTATATTTTGTTGTAATGAACATTTACAATTTAAAAGCGAAAGGTTTTGGATCGATTAATAATGTCATCCAAAATACGTGATAGAAACCTCGGATGGAACCTCAGAAATACAATATTTAAAAGAAACAAAATCCCTATGAATGCCAATCGCCTCGAGCTCTTAAAGGGATAATAAGAAACATCCATAGAAACACACCAAATTAAGATAACACTATTTCGCATGATTAACATTACGTAAAGAGAAATAAATGGTTCCCATATGAAAAGAATCAGACAAAGACGACGTGGAAGGAAATATGGCGCATGCCATATATAGAATGACCTTAAATAATAATGACATAATAAAACATGGTTTAGCGTCAGCGTTAATTTAACTAACTATGCGAGCCATGGGAGAAATATAATTCAGATATGAACAAATTAGAATAGGATTCTGCTGCTATTTTATTTAGATTAAATAAAGTTACTTTTTAGAAATAATCCCTTTTCGTTGTTGCGCGTGTTTGTGCGTGAGTGTGCGTTATTCCTTATTAAAATTAAATATTATAGGAGTCCTATAAACTCTATTGTAGATATCGCTGATTGTTATCGCTCTTAAACGTGTTGTGATTTTACAAAAACAATATTTTATTAATGTATTATCAAAAGATTGATATTTAAGGAATGTAAATTTTGAATAAGCTTAGTTACGGGATTTTTCCTAAGGAAAATAAACAAATCATTGAGACTGAAAATATACGTTTTCCTCAATCTACCACCGTATGATCCTGTTTTAGTTTATATTTAGTGCCTTTTTATAGAACACAACACAATTTATCTATTCTTTCCACGTGGTTATCACACCTTCAGTATTAGATGATGAAAATTTGAACAATTTATTAATGGACTCGTATTTGGCCTACGAACCTATCCAGATGTATGGATGTGAAGTATTGACCATCAATAAAATATGAAGGAAAGTCTAGAAGCAACGGAGATGTGGTTCCTGAGAAGGATGTTAAAGAGTGCCTTGGACAAAGAAAATAACTAACGGGAATATCCTCAAACAGGCAGAAACCAACAGAACCTTAATAAAGAAAATAAGAAAGAGACAAGTAAAATGTTTTGGACATGTAACAGAGAACGTCAATGAAATGGTGAAGGCAACATTCGATAGAGGAGCGTGGAAAAGCATGGTCGTCAACGCTCTTGAACAAGACACGTAGAGAGAGAGAGAGAGAGAGAGAGAGAGAGAGAGAGAGAGAGAGAGAGAGAGAGAGAGAGAGAGAGA
>JASKDV010179702.1:0-12636 GCA_032466395.1 Aegires albopunctatus
TATGAATTTCAGGAATTCGTAGGCCAAGGGCCTTTCTCCTGGTCGAAGCACTGTCGCTATTTGATGCATCCTCAACTACTGTTAATACTGTGCACAAGTCTATGATTAATACATACTAGATCTAGATCTAGCTTGTATATATCATTGGAAAGAATATTAGATTATCTTTCTAAAGATGCACACCATTGACATGTTATTTTCAAAGGATTTCGTTGCCTCATTGAAAACAAACTGTACATTTACTTTTGAACACTAGTATAAAATATGTCTATCTGTTTATCATAGGCTACACTTATCTAGATCCTATCATCTGTATTAGAAAGTATGCCTATTTACAAAAGGAAAATTAGGAGAGAGGGTACTCCTTACTGTAAAGATATATTCTCTTTTCTCTTTTCAATTCATTTTTCAGATTGTCATCCATCTTGTCAAACTTGTCGCGGTCATGGTGACAAAAATTGTACTTCTTGTTTTAATGGAATCCAACCTTTCACTGGCATTTGTCATGAAGATACACAATGCAGTCATGGTCAATACATGAGTGAAGATAAAAACTGTCTTGGTAGGACTTATTTAATGCAATTAGGCCAAATCCAATTTAACGTTATTTTATGTCCCAAATTAGTAATTGAAGGGACAGTTAAATTCATAGTTGTTAATATCACATTGAAGGAATATTAGTAATAATATAATAAGCATACACCCCTCCCTCCCCACCATCCCCACCTACCCTCCTTTTACCACTGCATGAATTCAATGTTTTCCTTGTTTTCAATATTTTCTTTTTATTCATTTATTTATCTGAAGTTCATAATGGCTGTTTATGAAGTAATTTGTACTATTTTAAAAAAAAAAAGAAGAAGAAAGCGAAAAAAGTTCTACATTCATTTTAGCTCATGAAAATTTAAGATATTTAAATTATGAGAATTTTTAAATTATTCAACAAGCTGAATTCTTAAATTGAAACATTTCTACATTAAACTTCAACAGATTGCTCTCCAGATTGTAAAACATGTTATCCTAGTAAAACAGGAACTGATTCCATGTGTTCTAAATGTGTGGATTCAAACTTCATACCCCATGGACCTGATTGCATAACAGCATGTCCTCTTGGCACCTTCATGCGTGGTGGAGCTTGTTTTGGCAAGTATTATAAGTTTAATGGGAGCTCTGTAATCGGGAAACGTTTCTGATTACTTGGGACCTCGTTAGTTTGATTTCCCCTTAGTTCAGTTATTGGATGGTTTGTAGCTGCCCTTCCGCTTCCCACGTCAGCAGTTTGAGGTATTAAAACCTTTTTTGTGAAAGCAGGCAGCTCCCTAAAATATGCCATTCCTTGATGATGTGACTCAGAGTCAAGCTTGGTTGGAGGATAGATAAGAGTCGATCAAGAATACATGGCAAACCTGAGTTCACTTCGCATGTTACCATGGCCTTGTCATGGGTAGGTTGATTTGAGTAAAGAAGGGCTGGTGGAAAGCGCTCTGATCGACCTGCGCTTTCTTCTCTCTTGCCCTCCCATCATCATCTTATTGATGCAATGGACCATTTATTGATTAGATGTGGCCAGTATTTCATTCTCACATCTCTAATTGTTGTCTGGTGTGTCTGGCTTATCAGGCTATGATTTCTTATAACCTGCTCTCAGGAAATCTTCTTTAAATTAATTGTCTTACACCGATAAAGTTGACATGACAGGCAATGCGTTTAACATGGTGATCATGTTGGGGTGAGAGTTGAGTGTTTAAAAGGTTGTAATGGATGTAATAAATGTACTCTCAACCAAAAATCTCTATGATTAGCCTAGGATCATGTCCATTTAGAAAGGAAAATTCTGTTATTTGAGATTTCATTCTGATTAGCCAGTTTTCAAATTATCAGAGTCCGGATTTCAGAGGTTGCATTGCGTAATGATACATGTAATAGATTCAAAGGTTTTGAAAATGTATCAATATGATGAATATAATTTAAAAAGTATCAACTATGAATATTAAAGGAAGATATTTGATGTGAAGTCGGTGAATTGTAGGTATACAGTCTACCTTCTTTTATCTTTTGAATTATAATGATAATATAATTATTATATTGAATTTAAAAAAAAGTATTTTTCCAAATTCCAGCCTGTGAGACAAGATGCAGTCAGTGTGACAGTGCTGGTCAGTGCATCAGATGTTTCCCACCCTTCCTGTTGTCTGATGGCCATTGCGTGACTGGCTGCAGTCAAGGAACTTTTCCAAAGGATCAGTTGGAATGTCATGGTAGTTCAACTATGTTTTATTAGGATGGGAAAAGGGGGGGGGGATGTTTTACTTAGCTGATCACTGGCTTTTGGGCTATTATTCTATTAATCAAGGACAGTGCTTGGTACTTTATCATTGGACATTTTTTAACTCTTATAGGTGGTTTGTAATTCAAAAATTTGAATTTGGCTTCTCATAGATATTATATTAAAATAAAGTAAGAGTGAAAAGAATAGGATATTGTTGTAAAATTTTCTTATAAAAGCCAATTTTTGAACTTTATGACATTAAATAGCAACAGTTCACTCTATTTATAGCAAAATCTGACTCAAAATCTAAGAAACATGGAAAGATTGAGAGACATCAATCAATGTAATATGAAGAGATTTAAATAAATTCCTTAACCTTTTGTTCAGCAGTTCTTTAAAACTATTGCTGTTAATTTTTCATCCCTTATAACCCCTAACAGCCTGTGAAACTGGTTGTCTCCAATGTATCGATGCTTTCATGTGCATTGCCTGTGATTTGGATTTTTTATTGGAAAATGGCAAATGTGTTCAACAGTGTACACAAGGATTAATTCCTAGATATGATGACAGAATTTGTGAAGGTGAAGATTTAATATTGAATAAGTTGATAATATATAATACTGCATAGGAAAAAAATTGGGTTTTGGAGGCTAGGGCATAACAAAGCTAGAGTGAATTTTCATCTATTTACTATAAATTTACAGTGAAGACAGTTTAGCTATACACTCAATTTAGTTATTGACAAGCACAATGATATACATGTAGTTACATCTTAATGATTTATTTTTTAGATTGTCATCACACATTGTCATTGTATAGAAATGTTCTTTACAAAATAAGTATAGCAGTTAAAGCCGGGCTAAGTTCGATCTTAAGTTCGAACTTATAGAACTTGCACTTCTCTTCTGACCTTAGATCTTGGTTGGTGAGTTCGAACTTGACAATTTTGAACTTAGCTAGTGGAGGAGGTCTAACAAAGTTCGCTGACTAGGTTAAGCTACGAACTTGCAAAGAGCCGTTACTCTCTTCGTGCAGTCCTTTCATGGTTGCATCCTCACTGACAAAGAAGGCGGGGCCTAAGGGTAGGGAAGAAAAATGCCACGCTTGTCTCCCTTGTTTTAAGTTTGTTGATGTAAGTTCGAACTTAAAAAAGATTTTGAGTTCTCTGGCCATTAGAACCTAAGTTTGTCGGCTAGAATTAAGACTGTTAGAAGAAAGTTCGACGAACTCATCGAACTTGGGGTCGAAAAAGTTTGAACTTATCAAACTTGAAAAGGTCAAACTTAGCCGGCTCTAATAGTAATATTGAAATCTTTTAAATCGACATAAAATATTCAAACATATATCAAGTCTGTTGTGGTTCTAAGCCATTGATTCTCTCTTTTCACTGACAAATTTATTTGTATTCTTTAAAGTTTGACATCAAATTCAAGATTCCAGTCTCAGGGCTCAGATATAATTCTCTTTGTTTTTTTTCTTTTAATCAATATAAAACATACCAGAAAATGTTGCTCCTCCTGTTCTTCAAGTGTCAAAACTTTTGAATGTGGTTCAAGGGAAATTGGCTTACATCACAAATGAAATATTGTCCGTGTCAGATCAAGATACCTCAAGAAGGCATTTGATTTTGGTTGTTGAAAAGATTCCTGCTTTTGGTAAATTATTATTAATCAGTTAACTTTCATAATTTAGAAAATGATGCCCTTCCAATATTTTTCCTTTTTTATACATTTATGATTTTGGCTTATAAAAGAAGCAGATATAATTTTTATAACATGCTTTTACTTGTCCAATATTTTTTCTGTTTTATACACCACTTGTGATTTCGGCTTATACCTATTTTTATTCGAGGGCTGCTGAAGTAGATAAAAGAAGCAGATATAATTTTATATAATTAACATGCCTTTACTTGTTACACTTGTATAATATGTAATTCTCACAATATCATCAACATTGTCATGGTATTGGCCATATTTGATTTCTTAAACATTGTGTCTCATTTTGCAGGTCAACTAGTAAAAGCTGACAAAGTTGAAAATACAGTTTTGAACAATGGCAAATTTTTTACGCTTCAGGAAATGGAATTGGGAAAAATATTTTATAGACAAATTGCTAGAGAAAGTATGAAAGGTAAGGGATGGAATAAGCTCTCAACTAACTCCTTAGTTCCAACAATGTATTTGCCTTTGTTTACAACATCAGAGTAATTACTATATTTTCCCACAGCTATTTGTATTTATGTACATCTCATAGTGATCTCATCAACATAAAAAAGAAATATTCTTAATCGAAACACTTAAACTAAACAGTTATAACAGAGCCTTTTTAATAGGTGTTCTTCAATATCACTAGCCACTTCCTTAACGATAAAATTCAAAATATGTTAAACTTAAGATCTTATACAATTTGTTAACATACTGTGAAAAAAAATAAGGCAGCTTTTTGTCATGTCAGGTCATTGATTATTATCAATGGACAAGCGATAGAAGAATTAGTGCTAAAAGATGATTAATGTTCAAATGATTAAAATTTTAAAATGAAATATTCCCAAACCCCTAATAGACGTTTGGATGCTAAAAGAAAATGATTTTCTTAATGATCATACATTCCAGATAAATTAGTTTTGAGAGCCTTTGATGGAGACATATACAGTGAACCAGTAAAGATTCAAATTCATGTCCAGGCAAAAGGAAATCACAAACTGAAATTGTTGACCAACAAGCCTTTGATTACCAAAAGTGGAAAGAGTTCAACCCTTACCATCAGCACAGTGAATGTCCAAGCCTCTGCATCAAGCTTGGCTTCTCAAGTTGACTTCACTGTTGCAAATGGTTTGTAATTTGACTGCCAAAGGGAATATCTAGAGTTGCAATGCTAACCACAAAATTTTAATGATTGCAGCATCAGTACATGAGTAATAAACCCCAGATGAAATTCAAAACTTGCAAAATACTTCATTAGCATTTGATGCACTTCATTGGAGACTGCAGAGCATAATATTGTAAAACATGTCAAATGATAATGAGAAAAAAAAAAAGTAGGTCTCTCATGATAATTAATATTGAGAAATACATTGATATAATTTTAATCAAATAACATATTAACAATCGAGCATAGGTAAGATCAATACTGGAAGAGCTGGGATTAATGTGCAACTACTGCAAGCCAATCACCACAGCACACTGTGGAGAGGTCTCTGAGAGCAAAACATGGTGTTAAAAGCTATTTTAGAGCCTACTACCATTAAGGATTTTGTGAGCATTTGTAAGCAATTTTATTTAGAAATATATTCATTCTTTATTCATGTATATAAACGTTTTGATATAATTTCCCTTGGGTTAAATAAGTTGCTCAACAATGTTACTAAGGCTAATTTTATTCTTTATAAATCATGATTGAATGCATTTAGTAAGTTTTAGGTAACATTTTAGTATAATTTTTCTATTGACATTTCTTTAGGTCCACTCCATGGCATCTTTATCAATGAGAATCAGGGACCAACTGCTGTAAGAAAATTCACGCTAAAGGACTTGCAAGAAAATAAGGTCATCTACTTAAACTATGGAAATAGGACAACTATTGAGGACATGGCAAGAATAAAAGTGGAGGATTCCTTTCATGAAATACAATTCATTTTGACAATTAAAATTTTACCAAAGGTAAGACGTTTTGAAAGCTTTTTCTCATTTATTGTTATTAAGAGTATTTGGATTTTTGGATACTGACTAGAGCAAATATTGATTTGATAGTTTTTAACAATGTTAAAAGAATTTAAAACCACATGTACATAAAACTGAGAGAGTTAATTGCCTATAGTTCTAGCATTGCGGTTATCAACAATCTCTTACCTATACAACAAAACATCAAACAATAATAGAAATTATTGCAGCTTGTTCAACAGCTTTGATCCCATATACATTTTTCACCTTCTATTTATTATCAAACGTGTGATATTTCAAATTTGATTTGCTAGTTATTTTAATCTTTCAAGTCAAAAATCGTCCAAAATAAATGGGCTGTATTTAACCTTCAATATAAAGTTATATTATTATATTTCTTCACATTACTGATGTCAAATGCAGCATGGAATGAAGAGGCTTATCATTGTGAATAATTAAAAAGCAACTGCACAAAGTTACCTGATATGCATTATTGTTTCAGGTGAATTTACAACCTCTAATGCTTGCTAATAAAGGAGGTATTGTTGAAAAACATGGATTATTGAAAATCTCACGGTCAATGCTGGAGTCCATCATCCAGGATAAGGAGAACTCTGAAATTCCTCATGCCGTGTATACCATAGCACCATTGGAAGACAATCCTAAAAATGGTTTGTTTTTGACACTGTTCAGTGTGTTTAAAATGTCATATTATTAAACGGAAAAATTTCGTTTTCTCTGGGTGAATGTCTAAAGTATAAGAAATATTTAACACAAAAATTTAATGATCATTGTATGTCATGTAACAAGAAGAATAATGTTAATGAGGATAATAATGCAATGATGATGATGAGGATGTGATCAATGAAAAGGATGATGATACTATTATCTATGATAATAATGAAATAATAATAGTAGTTGAAAACAATAATAATGATATCTATGATACTAATAAGAGCAATTGTAATAATTGCAGACCTAAGTGTGGCTAGTGGGGCTAATGTCAATATTTTTATGCATTTTAATTCATGTGGATAAAATGGTGTGAAAACCAATGTCGAAAGTAACGGCATGAGTAATTTTAGGACCAGAATACTGACTTAATAATTTTTTAAAAACAATTATGTTGCAGGTGAAATTCTGATGGTGGTGCCCATTCCTGCAAAGGGTCTTGGCCAGGGATGGACTGAAATTAGTAATGCGAAAATGGCTGCCAGAATTTACCGTTTTACTCAGAGTGATATCAATGAGGGGCGGATATTTTATAGGCACACTGGCATCAATGCTCAGAGAGAAACTGTTTCCTTTGAGGTATGTTTATGTTTGTTGATAAGTATTGGATTCGTTTCATAAATATGACCTGTTTATTCTAAGCAGAACTTATGTTGCATTTATGGGTTTTGACATATGTATATAACACAAGAAAGCCTAGAATCTGATTTTTAAAAGGATACCAAATTTATGAAGATTGGACTTTACATGATGAAGAGATGATGAGTAAAATTTGTGTTAGTCCTTTGACCATATGGTCTTTGAATAGGGCATGTGATTAGTTGATAAGAAAAGGGGAAGGGCTTACCTTTCCATTGATACTCATGTGGTCCAGCTCGGTAATTGACTTCTGTTTCAAATTGACTCTAAAGTTGTCAAAAATTCTGATTTTCGTAATTGAAGCTGATGAAATAGGGGACCCAAAAAATCTGTAATTTGTCATTAAACATGCTTATTCCAACCATATCTTTTAGTTTTTGTGATAGATAAAGATTTGGTTGTTTGCAAACAACCTTAGTAAATAATTTGATGGAATCACTGTTTTATCTTTAAACCACTATAGCTCAAAATCACCTGTCAGACTCATGTTCCTCTTTGAAGGTACTTAAAAGAATGTTATAAGTTTATTACTATGGACAATTTATTTGAATATAATTGGTTAACCCTTAGGGCATAATTGTCAAAAGATGTGATGTTTGTGATAAAAACTCATAAACATGAGAGGCTATTAATTGTACCTACACAATGATGGGTTCTTGGAGAAATGGGTAGTTTTGGATGTTTTTGCCATTTGAAATAGAATTTACATACAATTTCATGCAGTAGTTGTTGTTTTTTAATAACCCTTATTTTCAGGTTATTAAAATGAACTAAAATTGAAATATTGCCACAAAAAGGTTTTTAAACATAACAAGTCTTTTCCCTCTTAAAAATTATTCATATATATTATCACTGACTATCTGCTAAGGATATAATGAAATAATTATTATATATCCTTATTTATGTATCATAATAGATGGGCCTAATATAGCAAATATTTGCATTTGAAGTGATTGTTTGGGTGTACTTTGAAATTGATACTATTTTCTGAAATTGCCTAATGTATTTCCATATTTTGCATGAATACAAATCAAATTAATTATAAATATTCATTATTGAATCCCAGGTGGCAGATACAGCAGATCCTCCCAATGTCTTGAAAAGTCAAGAGTTTGAAATACAAGTGTTGGCAGATGATACCGCAAGCTTTGATTCACCGACTCTGGCTCCTGGTGTCAGATTAGGCATGACGGTGTGTATTGGAGGGGTTTGCAGAATATTGATATTGTAATCTTAATATCCTATGTCTCAATTAAGTTATATTTACATTTTTGTTTCTTTCATAGCCATACTGTTGTACTATGATATTTGCATAATGAGGTATTGTACAAATAATGGGGCATTGAAATAATCCTAAAATAGTGTTTCATTTTAATAATACTTTGATATGGCATTTTGAGTAGATCATTAATCCTAGTCACAGTTTGGAGGAAAGTCATCATTGTCTAATTAATATTTCCATTAATATTCAGCATTGGGGTATCTATATCAAAGTAATACTTACTATCAATATCTATAATGATATTATTTTTCTATATTCAGGTGTTTGAGAACCAAATTGTGCCCATCACAAGATCCCATCTGGCATTTCAAGATGCCGATTCACCCCCTGAAGATTTAATCTACAAAATAACCACCATATTGGGTGAGAATGAAGGCAGGGTGGAGCACGTTGATTTTCCTTACAATCCAATACTGCAATTCACTCAGGAAGACATCAACAATAACAGAATAATTTACCGGCCTCCCGATAAAGAAATTGGCATGAAGGAAATCCAAGTCAGCTTCTCTTTTATTGGTAAGGGAAAAACATTAGGGATGTTTATTTTTTCAATGCTAATATATTAAAAATCATTGTAGAAATTAAATAGGTCTCCCTTTGTTTCAACTGTTTATTAACATTGAATTTGGAATATTTTATAATAATTGATGTTCACCTTGTAATTCAGCACTAGCACCAAAAAAATATATTTTACAAGCCATAGGCATGATTTATGTATGAGATAGATGTTAAATGATGACATTTTGTTTACTAGTAAATTCTCATGATGATTGTATTGTCTTGGTGAATTATCACCATCTCAAAATGTTATACTTTTAAAAACCATAAGCATATTTTATAGACACATCATGAGAATAGTGTATCAATTACCTCATTGATTCATAATTGCCAGAGCATTGAATTGGTTCATCAATTCCATTGTTTCGAATTCACTTATTGAAAAGTGATAAAAGTATTGCAGGGTTTAGATAACGATAAGTCTGTGAAAAAGGATTTTAAGATCAACTCATGGCAAATTTTTGTCTTACAGTTTCTGATCTCCAAAAAAACAAAAACCCTGTCGAGCACCAATACTTGATTCGCATTATCCCTGTCAACAACAATCCACCGCAGTTTGTTTCTGTGAATCCTCAAATTACAGTCACTGAAAGGGGAACGTTTCCCCTGACCTCTCAGACACTGAAAGTCATTGATGTTGACACACATTTATCTAATCTGGAAATGACACTAGTTGAAGCTCCGACCAATGGAATGATAGAGAAGACTCGAGATGGAACAAAAGTTATTGTCCGAAATGGTGAGTTTAAAACATTCCAATGATACTTCATAAAATTTAATATTTCATTCCCATCTCATTATTTCCATTTACACTACAGTCATTTTTTGACATGAAGTAGTCGCTGATTTAAAATCTCTGAAAACATCTTAATCAAGCCTATACTTTATTCAAGAGTATTTGTAAATGTCTACCCTCTCTTTAAATTGAGGGAAAGAGAGATTTATAGGTATTGGATTTGCAATGACCACATCAATGCTTATGAAGAGTTCTTCTGGACCAAGTGCATAGAATTTTATTGTACAAATGAGAATCTGCTAGCCAATACAGGCCCTTTTGGCCATGTGTTATATGTAAGCCTGATTAACATAGAAGTTTCTCCAAGACCACAGAAAACAATATCAAACTATATCTTAGATTTAAAAACCAATTTGGTTGCAAAAACTCATCTTCTGGCAGCTATTGGGGGCAAATGGAACTCCTTTAAAAAAATGGGGTGGTGCTGCATTAAGTGAAAAAATGGAATTTGTAAGCAAAGTTGGTTAATTTTGAGGAGTCAGATCTTCAGATCTAGTATATAGTAAGATATTATATCAAACTTGTTTTATTTGTAACATAATTATTGCAACACCTGATTTTATGTTATCTACGCTTTGCAATAATGAAAAAAATCGTCATAGCAATCTAGTAAAGAATAATTGAAATAATTGTAAGGTTTTCACAGTAATTTAATTTGATTTAAACCTCAATTTCACTCACGTACAAAATCAGCATCATCCTCTTTCTTTATCACATCAATCTTTTTTCAGGAGATACCTTTTCCTATAGTGATCTTCTTCACCATAATTTCCATTATGTTCACATTGGAGGTGTTAAGCCTCCAGAAGATCAGTTTACTGTCTCCGTAAGTGATGGAGTTCACAAAACCAGGAACTCAGTCCATTTCAATATTATCAAAGTCGATAAGTCAGCTCCAGTCATGCTACCTTCATCCCTCTGTCAGATTAATGTTACGGAAGGTAAGAATTCAATCTACATCAGTTTTTCTAAATAAAAAAATGGCCAGAGTAGCAAAATAATCTGCAACTTCAAAGATGATATTTTTGTATCACATCAAGAATTACCAAGTTTGTGATATTTTCTTGTACATTTTTTCTGAAACAGGTGAAACAGCTTTCATCACCAGGGACCATATTACTTTTTCTGATGAGGATGATACATCCGAGCACATCACGCTGATAATTTCAACTGCCCCATCGCATGGCCATTTTCTACTGAACGGCGTCATGCTGTCAAAAGGAAATAAATTCACCCAAGATGACATAAATCAGATGAAAATTAGGTATTTTTAAAAAATTTACTTTGATATAATACAGAAATAATTTGAATTACATTTAAAATCTGGCCCAGAGGAAAATTGCGACCTTTTTGCAATTTTTACCTCTTTATGCAATTTTTACCATTGCTAGTACCGGGTAATTCTTTTGCAATTTTGGTTATTTTCAGTGATTTTAGTGCCAACCAAGCAAGTAGATTTGCAATTTTTGCTATTTCTGAGTGCAATTTCAACCCTTTTCTATTGCAATTTTTGGAATATTCAAATTTAATTTTCCACAGTGTTGGTAATGTTTAGAATATTTGTAATGAGATTTTCTGTGCCTTGATATTACTTTAGAAAATATGATTATGAAACAAAATCCTTAACAGATTCCAAGCTGAAGGAGAAATTGGTCCTGAGCCTCTGACAGATTTGATTTACTTTAACGTCAGTGATTCCAGTGGCAATGTGTTACCCAAACAAATTCTTGCCGTGCTCATCCTTCCTGTTGACAACCTGGCACCTGATGTGTTTATTGCAAATAGCCTTTCTGTGAGTTAAAACTAAAATACTTTAGTGATTTGGGATTATGTCTTGTGTGTAAAAGGAAATGTAGTAGGATTTTTAGAAGACCATTTCTAGTTTTTGCATATGTCGATAGAGCTTCTTCTTCTCTCAGGCTGTCCGACAATTTGTAGGGTTGCTATGTTGAATGCCATTTCTCCATGTTTTCCGTTGTCCTCCTTCAGGTCCAATTCCCTCATGTCACTCCTGACTCTGTCCATCCATCTTGCCCTGGGGCGTCCTCCCCATCTTTTTCCATCTATCATCATTTCCAATACCCTCCTACCCACATACTGTGGATATAATTATTTTGATAAAATATCATTGCTCAGAATCTATGGTGTTCTTAATTACCATGAAGGTAACTAGCTTTAGTATTTTACTTTCTATTGTAGTATTCTGAGATACAAAGTTTTTTTGTTTTTGTTTTTTGTTTGTACTTCTATCTCAATGTGTCCTTTTGGATAAGTAGATTTATATCATTGTAACATAATTTTTTTATTATCTAAAATCATCCTGAGTTTGTTTTTATTTTTTGAATCAGGTGGAAGAGGGTGGAGAAATTGCTTTAAATGCAGCTCAGATGGATGTCATGGATATTGATAGCCCTGTGTCCAGACTCAAAGTAATGATTGACACTGGTCCTGCTTTTGGGCGCATTGAAAATAGAGCTCCAGGTATTGTACTTGCAATAATATAAAAACAGTGAGAGTCATGTTACATACAATTAAACGTACCCATGTCTATCTGCAATAATTGTACTGTTTCTTGTATAATAATAATCTATTATTAATTGGCGATGGACAAGACTGAGGACCTACTAACCGAGCATTTCCACACCTCCTAGACACACGAAAATTGGCACAAAATTGTAAAAAGCATTGGAAATTGGAGTGG
>JASKDV010179713.1:0-12632 GCA_032466395.1 Aegires albopunctatus
CTTGTAAACAGCCAAGGGTTCTTTTACATGCGTATATTATACACATGGGACCTCCAATATTATAGTCCGTCTCCGATTCGACGGCACTCTATATCCTAGCAACTTAAGGTTAAGGGGCAGAAGGAACCCAGAACAAAATTTGGATTTCAAATTCAAGCCTGCACGGGTTTGAACCAGGGGCTTTTGGCTTGGTAGTCGAGCGCCTTAACCAACTTACTTGAGTCGGAGTCATTCATAATAATATGACAACATCATACAACAAAGGGTTAATGGACTTGAGAAAATTAACAATATTAATGTGAATGCAATTTAATTCATGCAGATATACCATGATGGATCGTTAAGAAATAGTTCTTTTTCAGAAAAAGTCTTAATCGCTCTGCCTCGGTCTCTGTCACATATTTGTACAGTGCTATGCATAATATCAAAGTTATACTTTAAAACCAAGGCCTCTCGGAACTTTACAATGATATTTCGGTTTCCCTGGCCACAGCAACGTAAACCACGTTGGACAAAACTTACAGCCTGTAAAAAGCGAGAAGACTCTTTTGACTTAGACAACACTGTCTTTAACAGCCAACATCTCAATTCGCTGTGAGTTGATTGAGGTATATTGGGTAACCAAGTGGCACCCAAGGACATATATGGCCAATGATCTCCAGTCTTGAATCAATGATTTATTAGCAAGATGCAATCCTTTCTTGTCGCTAATCCAGCTGATATTGGTAGTGAATTTCACTTGACGTATCTTGTCAAACTCCATGTCATACATGATCGTCTTCTGGTCTAATTGTATGTCAACTTTCATAGCTTTCTTCCAATTGTTTTATTTCTTTTCTCTACCATATCCAAAGCATCCTCAATAAATATTATTATAATCTACATGTATTTGTGAAAAATATAATAAACAATAATAATAAACAATATTTATAATGCGCTCTCCCTCCGGGGAGCTCAAAGCACAGTACAAAGCATATAGTAGTAAATAATAAGTGCAAAAATAGACGTACAGTTTTCTAAGTTATTTGGCTCTATCGGTCTTAATTCAGGCATAAATAACAAAATAATGGGTTTTCAGTTAAGACTTGAAATTACTCAACGACCCAGTAAGCTGGACTGCGCTGGGAAAAGCATTCCAAACTAACGCCGCTTGTGACTGTGGTGAGCGGTCCCCGAAAGGTCTAAGTTTGGTTTTAGGTCTTTGAATGATTATCTTATTGGATGAACGTAATGGTCTGTTGGGTGTGTATGTTGAAATTATCTGTTTGTAGATTGGAAATTCTGTGTCGTATACGTGATGATGGCAATATTGTAATTAATCCGTGATTGTATTGGAAGCCAGTGTAACTGTTTGAGTGTTGGTGAGATATGCTCTCTCATGGGAACGCCCATGACAAGTCGAGCGGCATGGTTTTGAATGTGTTGTTATATGTAAAAATAGAGTTGTCTACCTTCTTATAGGAAAATGAATGTCCAAATGTTTTATCAAATTCTCTGGCAAATGTGGCATTTGTTCGGTACAACTCTTGGAGACGTTCAACAATTTTTAGTTGTTTCTTCTCAAACTCTGAAATTAGATAAGAAATATATTATTATATAGAAAACGTCAACAACTAATAAATTTAGTGTATCCACTAACATCTGCCGACGCTCTCTGTTAGATGCCTGCGTGTTTTGAAATTATTATTTTTCAAATTGTCCTAAAAATTATGTATGCATTCTTATATTCTTCCTGAATTACAGGATTTTTGTACCTACTTAACTTGATGGTAGATAACATGCAGTTTGCATCGCTAAGATCTCTTTGGTAAGGGTTAAAGGCATAGAGACAGATCCCAAACCGGTATTTTCAGGTGTCCCCCAGGGAACAGTACTTGGGCCACTCTTTTTTCTAATATACATTATAATATACTAATGTTCAAAAGTAAGTACATGTAAACACTTTGTTTTTATTACAGCAACGAAATACTTTTTAATTAACATGTCAATGGTGCACATCTTTAGAAAGATAATTCAATATCCGTTCCAACGACATGCTAATATATATTAACCCTATAGGTTGATTATGCACGTTTTAATACAGCAACGTCAATTTTCCGCGTTGCAACTATTTAATTAAGAACACCTTGATCTTCAGACAATGCAGTGTGTTATGACAGCTTTAGATGACGACAATGAACAGAGTTAAAATAGACAATTACCTTTGACTTCCTTCATTCATTGTTAATTAGGGATTATGGTTCTGTTATGGTTTCGAGAGGAATTATGAGTGGAAGGAAAACAAAGTTAGGGCGCATTGAACATCGACATATATGAGATATCTACATCAGAGACATTCTCGTTCCTCATATTCTTGTCTCATTCTTCCAGGATCACGCTTATAAAAATCATATTTCAACCTGGCAAAGAACTGCACTTTTAGAAGATTCGGTTAGTAACGTTATGAGTCCTTGGCCAGCCATTTGCCCTGACATAAACCCCATCTTAGTTCCCTCGCCCATTAGCCGTGGCTTATGTGCATCTCTCAGATCGTTCAACGTCCATATTTGTACAAATATCCCGGCCACAGAAAAGACATACTATGTCTATTCTGAGCCACCCCTCCCTTGCTTACGCGAGACAGCAACAAACGTTTGGGTAATATTGTTCACTGGCCCACGAAAGATAATGGGTAGCCATGGCGTGCTCACTGGCCTCTCATCAAGCTAGATTCTAGGTCAAGCCGGAGACTTAGATTTTCAAAGCAAATCATAAGTGTTTTGATCAATGATGAAGACCATAAAGGCTCAAATTATAAATGTTAACAATTTGATAGTTATCATCAACAAATGTTTGCACATATCACGGTTTTGTTTTATAAAAATAGGCTGTTAAACTTGTGAGTTGGATCAAGCGTATATCGTACAGGTCGTACAAGGCTAGAACAAATACCACAACGGGACAGTTCGCGCTGAACGTTTGAGTCGAAAACAAGGCAAATGAACTTCCCTGACCGTACTGTTCGCTGAGTAATGGCTTATGGGCGAAGGAACATAGGACAATAGGAAAAGATAAGTAAGGAAACGGGGACAATGCAGAGATTCAGTCCAACTGTTTGATATCGTCATCTGAAGTAATGTGGGCATGCGGTAATGTGGTAGACAAACTTTTCACTGTTCAAGGCTGCCTTTTTCTCAAAAAAAGTATTGCTCCGCGTTCATTTCTCACAATTTTTCATACTTGTCTATTTTGCAAAATGCCATTTCCGCTTCTAGGATTTTGAAATTTTGCTATTCGTCTGACAATCTACCACAACAAGACGGGAGCACCTCGTTTCCCGGTCACTGGCTATCAAAATACCACGTTTCGTCGCCACTCGCCGCCGTTCTATTGTTTGCCTTAGGTCAAAGGGTTCAAGTAAGTAATCGGACGGACGATTATAGACAGTATTTACAATTTCAGTCCCATTTCATTTTGACTGAATCTAGAACATAGTGGAAAAACAAAGTGAAATAGCATTCATTACAACTTTGGAGAAGCAGAGAGCTAGGAATAGGGTTGTTACTCTCTATAAAGCAACTAATCAATTGATTGACAATCATATGAATAATCTTTAAAAAAAAAAAAACATAGAAAAACTGGTTATTCAGACAATCATACGTTTTTAATCTCCCTTCTTTCAATTATGATGGCCGAACATATATCTTTAAACGTAGATTATAGAGTGCCATACTTAGATCATCATCCAATGATTAATTTGTATGAGTAAAATAATATATTGATTTGGTTAATTAAATTAATTTCAGGCGTATTGACAGTAAGACTCAATCTGATTGAGTGAGTCAATTTATTTGAAGAAGAAGAAGACAAGCAATATCATAATCAAGGCAAAACGTGGTTATACTATAATATTTAGAAAGTATTGAACGATTAGCATGAATACGGACATGAAATTAGCCATAAGACCAATTTTTTAAAACCACAATATGAAATCCACATAAAGATCGGTCCCAAATGATAATTTCATTTTTTCATAAGAATAATAACTTATTTTAGTGGCATGACTAATGTCGCGTTATGCTTTATTAACTAAAGAGGAGACGACATGTTGTTTAGTCATTAAAATGTGTTGACTTTTTCAATCGCTGAAAGGTAGTCAGTCGTTAAACAAGATTGATCATCAATGACTTCTTAACTGACTCACATCGGAGATAAAACTTAAAGCAAGGCGTTCCTGACTCTATACACGTTTAAATATGAAATAGAATAGCATTAATTAGCATAAACAAGTTTGATCCTATATAGTGCAGATGAGACCTTTTGACCCTTACTCAATCGTAGTAGTAGAATCATGATAATAGCAATGTAAGATTATTGTTGACAATTATTATCTACACTATTTTGGAAGTTGTAGCTTTCTGTTTCTTTGAAAGTTAAGACGTTGAATGACCGTCTCACTCTTATCTTATCATATAAAATGGTTATAATACATTGGCTTGACTTATTATTTACACATGCATGCTTCAGTAGCACAATCTTTATTTCATACACTTTTAAGCATAGAGTTAAGTAAAGGGATATCATAGTTAAATTTATATTGTATTTAAGGATATTTATGATATCCTTTTACATAACTCTGCATTTAACGCATGTTTTGATTACGAATGTTATGCTATCACTATTATGCTATAATATCTCATTTATTATCATCATCATCATCATCATCATCATCATCATCATCATCATCATCATCATCATCATTATCATTATTATCGTCGTTATTGTTATTGTTGTTGTTATTGTTATTATTATTATTATTATTATTATTATTATTATTATTATTATTATCATTATTATTATTATTATATTTTGTTTTAAATGTGTAGACTCCGTTACTCCCGCACCGCAACTATATAGCCTGTGGTTCTCAGTATTTGGAGGCTGGACAACTGTAAGAACACTAAGAAAATCACATTACTCAATCCAACTAAACGCTAACAGCACCATGTTCCCGAGATAAGTTTGGCTTGCAAACCGAAAACATGGATTCCAGGTTCAATTTTCTTTGAGTCGTTGTAAATGACTCTTTACAATTAATTTAATTAATTGGAGATAGAAGCGAGTTGTGACTTAAAGCAGAGTAAATTGTATGGAATTGCAAAATAGAAGTGCATCTCACAGGAGCAAAACTGCTGCATCCTCGAGGAGAGTTAAAACGATTTGGAAATTAAATAAATAATTTTATCGAGGCATCACAATTACTCTTTATTAATTGTCTACTATTCAAGAAGTTGTGTTGTTTTCGGCAAAATGCTGAATACTCAAAATAAACAAACCTTTTTCATCCTTTGAAATATCAGCACTCACAAACAAAAGGCCAAAGGTAAAGTATAGAAACAACAGGCACAATTTCAAGGCCATTGCTGCCAGCTTTTGGCTGTTTTGAGTCTTTAAAATTATTTAGAATAAGAACTACTTTTTTTCTTCAAATCGAAAGTAATTAGAATTAGAGCAATCAAGTCAACCCTGTAGTAAAGGTTCTAATTAGGCCTACCAATTAAGTGCGATAAAATATAGCAGAAGTGACACCAATTTCAACTATCAATGAAAATAGATAAAACAAGTCTCCTTATTTATATAACCTATAACGTGTGCTGGTTGGTCGAAAGCCATGTGACGGTAGTAAGCATCTTACGTCGTCGTATGGGAGATAGGACACGCTTGATTGACACCTTCTAAATGATATGGTTGTATTTATATATATGTATAAGGTGATTACGATAAAAACTGAATGACAAAAGCAGATTAAAAGGAAATAATAGAAAAGGACGATTTGATTGGGTTCTCTGATTTGTTGTGTTTCGTTAGTTAGTTAGTTTGTTTGTTGTTGTTTTTTGTCTAGGCTTTTGTTTGTTTGTATTAACTTATAGGTATGTGGTGATTACGATAAAAACTGAATGACAAAAGCAGATTAAAAGGAAATAAGAGAAAAGGACGATTTGATTGGGTTCTCTGATTTGTTATGTTTCGTTAGTTGGTTAGTTTGAAAGTTTGTTTGTTGTTGTTTTTTGTCTAGGCTTTTGTCTGTTTGTATTAACTTATTATATATATGATTCATCGTGCCAGGGTAGCACATAAGGTCGGAGGCAATGAACATCACTCTGTTATATCTGCTGCCAATTCGGTAATCTGTCCCCAGGACCATCACATCTTTCTCATCTCTCGCTCGACGCCACGACCCCGGTCTCGAAAGATCGCCCCCTTTTTCTGGATCCAGGCGGGGTCCATCTAAGGGCTGTTCTGGCAATTGTATTCATGTCCCTTCTGTGGTTGTGACCAATCCATTTCCATCTGCGCTGTATTATGGTGTGCGACAGGGGTTCCATTTGGGCTTTGCTAAGAATTTCTGCATTTGACACCTTGGTGTGCCAAAATATTTTATAGATTCTGCTCAAGCATTTAGTTTGGAAGGAGTCCGTTTTTTGTTGTTGAGCCAGCTGTGGTTTTCCATGATTGAGCACCATAGAGGAGTACTGAAAATACATTAGATCTAAAAATTCGTATTTTAGTTTTGGTTGATATCTTGGTTGACTTCCATATGTTGTTAAGTGTTCCATAAACACTTCTTGCTTTCTTTAATCTCTCCCTGAAATCTTCTTCAGAATTTCCATCATAGCAGATCCTTGAACCCAAGTCTTAGTAGGTAAATGCTTCGATATTTTCTTCTTTTTTTTTCCATCCAGCTTAACGGGTGCCTGTTCTTTGTTGTGAAGTCTCAAAGTCTTTGTTTTGCTTGTGTTAATAATAAGTTCAACTTTTTGTGCATTCATAGACACACGATTTGAGTTAGTTTGAATATCGTTGAACCGCTGTGATAAAAGTACGATGTCATCAAGATCTGCAAGTGTTTCTGTGAAGGTCCATGGGATACCTGTTTTTTTCCTTTTCTACCGATTCTTTCAGTCATGATCAATTCTATTGCAAGACAGAAGAGAAATGGTGACAAAATACATATTTTGGGAGTTTTTTTTTTTTTTTTTTTTTCTGCTTTGAGTATTTCAGCAGTTATTTGATCCTCACCATTATTGAGGGATTGAATTACTTTTTTCACTTCAAGAGAGGGTGGTTCTATGTTTATTTCTAAGTTTGTATCTGCCTCTGAGATTTGTGCTCTTAGTCTTGGTGGTTCACGATTTAAGATTTTAATGAAGTGTTCTTTCCATCTTGTCATTTTTGTCTGTTTGGTTTGCTATTGCCTTGCCAGTTGCATCGTTGATTGGTATGTCATCATTTATAAACTGCCTGTAGTGTAAGTAACAGTAGTTTTATACAGTGTTTTCAGATCTTGTTAAATCGCAGCTGTCTCAGCTTTTTGAGCCAAGGATTCCATGGCCTTTTTTGTTGATTGTTTGACTTCTTTGTCCATTGCAGCATAATCTTTTTTAAGTTTTTCCTTGAGCCTTTGGGATTTGGCTTTTAACAGTTGGGTTTTAATCTCTTTTATTTAAGCAATTATCTTCCATGAGTCCTCGGAGATCCATTGAATTGTTCTCTGTTCTTTCTGGAGTGCCATAGTAATTTTTTTCTCGCCTCTATAACAATAAAATAATTAAAACTCGACTGAATGACAAAAGCAAATTAAAAAAAAAACAATACAAAATGTAGATTTGATTGGGTTTTCTGGTTTGTTGTATTTCGTTAGTTTGTTGTTGCTTTTTGTCTAGGCTTTTGTTTATTTGTATTACCTTATTATAATGAAGGTTTAATCGTAAGCTGTTCATAAGATTAATGACTATTCAAGATTGCTTTTGATACAGTTTTCTTATTCTTTTTGTTTCTCTTTGGGAAGTGGAGGGCCCTCGGGGGGGGGGGAGGAGGAAGGGGGAGAGTGGCAGGTCTTGTTATAGCTGTGTTTTGCTTTTAATCTTGTTCCTAAGTCTTAGTGAGTATGTTTATTTGATGCTGATGATAATCACCATCATGATCATCTCGACAACGATGATAATAGTGATGGTGATAATCATATGATGATGATATTTGATAAGATTATAATTCAGAGTAGAGCTTAATAATGGTTAAAGATAAAAGATTAAATATAAAAGATTAAGACGAAACCTTAATTTCAGTTCCACATATAAAATACAACATTTATTATCTATTATAATAAAACGAAGGAAAATAAAATTCAGATTCACGTAAAAGGATATTGCTACTATAAACTAAATATTATATATAATAAGTATGTGATGAAATTATTCACTAATGAAAAAGGCTTTTGGTAATTAATTTGATAATGCCAACGTTGGCGGCGCTCTTCTTACGACCGATGCTCCGTGACAGTAAAAGACAAAATAAATTACGCATTTTCTTTTGCGGAATGCATTTGTAGAATTTTATCTTTATGAATCTTAATTTAACATTGACCATGTAAAAAGTCACACGAATTCCACAATCTACACTAACCTTTATCATATAGGTCCACATCTCTATCTCTTTATCGTTAGAATTGATGCATGTGACTGTTGAATGAATGATAGGAATGCTGACGATCAAATTATAATTGTCATTCATATACACTTTCCTTACTAGATCTATGTCATGTCATTGTAAAGATGACACTTTTTTTTTTCTTTCTCACACAATAAATAAGTAATACATGTAAGGGGCTACATGTATACAGATCAAGGTCTACTTCCATTACTTTCAACTAGACCTACATCACGATGTGTTTTGATTGAGATCATGGCGTGAAAGAGCGCAGAAGACCTTTTCCTACGATTATTGATCGAGTGGATCCGTGGCTGAGATCTAAGCCTGGTTGGCGTACTATTGAAAGGCTGTGAGTTCGATTCCCGACGACTTAATCCCACTTTGAGCCTTTAAAATGAAGTCTTTTTTTATTTTTGCACACGTTTATCCCACCACACCCAGGTGTAAAAAAATAAGTTGATTACCCGGCACATGTATTGACAGCGAAGCTAGCAAGAAAGCGCTGATATTCGGCTGCTTCGATATTATGTATGCTCACCAGGGAGTCGAAAAGATACTGACTGCTATAAAATCGCCCGCAATGGATAATTGATGTATGAGTTGTGAGCCTGCTTTGAACAGCGTTACATGTACCTACTTAACTTCTACAAAATACTACTATAAACTCAGTGATTCACAAACACTGTGCCGCAAAGCAATCGGCCTGACAACCTCAAAAAGACTAGATCAAGTTACATAAGCAACCTAGTCGCTTTTTTATGTCTTGTTAAAAGCGGCGCGCCTTTCCTTAAAATAATGTCCACTATCTAGAGCTGAGCCTTTTGTCGACAGTCTCTCCTTTTAGACCATCAAAAGAGTTGTGGCGTTCAGTCAGGACCACAAAGCGGCCAAAAAGATAATGGTTGATACTTAGGAAATTCTTGAAAATACAGGCGCGTTTTCCTGCAACATGAGCGTTTTTTATCCAATTTATGTATCTACCGAATGTACGAAGAAATTAGTGAAAATAGATTATGCTCCAAAATTCAAGTCCCTCATCTATTGGCCGGAGAGAGGGTGCGGTTAATCTAGGGGGGAAATAGACTCTGTGGTGCCCCTGAGAGCCTGGTGTCTCTAGACTTAAACCTTCTTAGCCTAAAGGTTATCATGCCACTGCTGATGGGGTAACCTCAATGCTAGGCTCAATAAAATAAATGGTTATTGCTTCTGCAGTGAAATAACAAAATCCTATAAGTTTCAGAGATAGATCTAGATCTAGTACCCGCTATAAAAAGAAAAGAAAAAAGAAGTGGTGAATGGGATAATCCAAAATAGTAAATTTTATCAAAATTTGACAATCAAGTCTTGAGTTTTCGAGTTGATCTGCATAAAATATGGATGCTTAACATGTTCCTTTATTGTTGCATACGAAAGTGTGATGATTGTTATTATTGTTAAAAAGAAAGGTGTTAAACAACGTAAATTGTCTTTGGAAAGTCTTATTCTTATCTCTTTTTCAACAAGAAAAAAAAACAAAAAACGAATACATGTAGATATAAACGGTTTTGTAATTGCCTCAAAAATAAACGGTGATTGACTAAGCAAGAAAATCTCGAAGTCGAAGGGTTATTTGAGAAACTCAGCTGATCACCAATATGCAATGCAAAAAAGAAATGTCGATCGATAACCTATCAAGTTAGTTGCTTTTGCGGTAGAAAAAAATGACTTTATGGAGAACATAGTGAGGTCAGGCGATTTGAATGTGTTTCCATTTTTGCATGGTCTGCAAAGGCTGTGTCAAAGAATGATTCCAAAAATTGTAGAGCGTTTTTGATATATACATGTATTATCTTTAGACAGAGATCAAAGATTTTATCCCCAACAATCAATATAAACGGACTAACTAATTGGTTTCGAATGTTACTACATGACTTAATCCTCGAAAATTTGAAATATAATTCTACCAAGAGGAAGAATTAAGACATCTCAAACCGATGGCTGTGGACTGACATACATTATGTAATAAACCATATGCAGTTGTCAACAGATTGCTGTTCAAGAAGATTATCCAACTATAGCTAAAAATGAAATAAATATATAAAGCTATCACAGTTCACAACCCCATATTGCGAATTTGGTTTTTCAACATCACGTGACACTTTAAAAAAAGGCTAAATGACGCAATATAAAAGAAATGACGGTACGTCTGCATTCTCACGAAATACCAGAAACATGGCACTAAGACTCGACTACTCAACTAGATCACAATAATACATATATTGGGGTTTGCTTTGTTTGTTGTTGGTTTTTGTTTTATTGGATGCAATGTCCAGTTTTGGCTCTTAGCTAGAAACATTTTCTGTACGTAAATTCAAGTCTTTAACTTTGTTAATAATTGTCTGGTTCATTTATCTCTAGAGCGGCTGCTGATTAGCTTAAATACGAGGGTTAGTCAAAAATAATGTATAATGTAAAAATTTCAAACGATTTATTCAGTTTCATTGAAACTATTGACATTTTTTCGTCAAGGAAATAGAATCAGAATCAGAATTGATAATTCGCAAAAATGCATTTTGCCCATGAATGTGAATATAATGTTACACTTCACAGTTCATATTCACACATCTTCACGTCCAAGCACACGTTTAAATTGGTCAACAGATAAGCTGTTGATTACTTTATTTGGCAGGGCATTCCACTCGCAGATGGTTCGAGGGAAAAAGCTGTTGGTCCGGGTATGTGGGTTGATGAATTTTTGCTGGTGATGATTTCTTGTTGAGCGAGCATATTCATTGTTGCGTTGAGAAAAATAAATCGGGAATTTCACGATTGATGTGTCTGTGTTTATTGCTTTGTAAATATGTTGGGAGTTTGTTGTTGAGGCGGACTCCCAGATATGGTAATGATATGCTTTGAACGTGTTCCAGATGTTCGTTCATGAGGGTATAGTATAATCATATTTGACTGGCTTTCGTTTTGGTGTAATGTTCATCACACAGCAGTTTGATGGATGGAATTTCATATGCCACTCTTCCGTCCATTTTTCAAGGGTTGACAGATCTCTTTGAAGGTTTTCTGCACGGCCTATTCATAAATCTAAAAACTCCCTTAAGAATGCTAATAAATATGAATTATTTCAAATATAATTTAGTATGCTTAGATTATTTATTTTTTTTTATTTATTTTTTTTTACAAGGAATAAAGCAACAACTATGAATGCATATTTTGTTAGTTCAATCTTATCTAGTGGCGTATATATTGTGGTAAGTAAACGAGTTATTACATATGTATGAGGTAACACTGAATTTTTGGTCTGGGGTGCCGTCAAATCTTAAGCTGCTCGAAACCATGTCACCATGTAGAAAAGTTTGGGAACCACTGGTCTACTTGTTTACCTCTTGATTAAACTTATTGTAGCCTATCTATAATCTACGAACAGAGGGCCAATCTCCAAATGCAAGCTTCAAATTGATGGAACTCAAGTCAAACAGGTTAACAAGTTTAAATATCTAGGCTATTTTATAACATCCGATGGAAGATGCACATCAGAAATACAAAAACATGGCAATGTAACAGCCAAAGTAATGTTCAAAAGGATGGCCCCGTTCATGACCAACAGAGACAATATGTCCACAAAGTTCAGAATCATGAAGGCATATATTATTATATGTATGGTCAGTCCTTTTATAATATATGGCTGCGAATGCTGGACAATCAATAACACATTATAAAGTAGAAAATAGAGGCAATTGAAATGTGGTTCATCCGAAGAATTATGAAAATATCGTGGAAAGAAAGGTGGTCAAACCAGGAAATGCTAGACATAGAAATGGCAATCATGAAGATATCACTC
Source organism: Aegires albopunctatus (assembly GCA_032466395.1). NCBI lineage: Eukaryota > Metazoa > Mollusca > Gastropoda > Nudibranchia > Aegiretidae > Aegires > Aegires albopunctatus. The sequence goes on from JASKDV010179713.1 coordinate 12,302, forward strand.
TTCAATACATGTACAATAAGTAAACGACAGATGAAGTTTATGGAGCATGTCTAAGAGCAAAATGGTTGGATCATTTTAGGATGACTGGAAAGATTGTGGGGAGAAGGAGTACAGGACGTCAACGGGAAACTTATATTTGGATAGAATAGAATCAATGCATGGGCAACGCTGAAAGTGAAAGTGAAAGAGCTCATCAATACATGTACATGTAAGTAACAACTTCATGAGCGCCTCAAACGAAATAAATAAATAATAAAATAAATAAATAATACTTTTATTCATCCACATGTGGAAATTTGTTTTACAATGGCATACATGTTATGAAATCAAC
>JASKDV010179723.1:0-12631 GCA_032466395.1 Aegires albopunctatus
CTCTCTCTCTCTCTCTCTCTCTCTCTCTCTCTCTCTCTCTCTCTCTCTCTCTCTCTCTCTCTCTCTCATTTTTCTCTCTAATTGTTCTCTCTTCTCCTCTTCCAGGGACCCATAGCTGAACGTATGATCAAGGAAGCAAAAGAAACAGGAACTTGGGTTCTCTTACAAAACTGTCATTTGGCTGTGTCCTGGATGAATAAGTTGGAAAAACTGTGTGAAGAACTCACTCCTGAAACTGTAGTCAATGATTTCAGACTGTGGCTTACAAGCTATCCATCACCAAAGGTTTTATTGGTTTCTTAATAATATAATAGAACACTGTTAAACCAAAATGTTTGGGGCCAAAGATATCATTTTGGTTTAAACATATCATTTTGGTTTAAACATATTTTGGTTTATCTATTTGCAAGGGGAAGTAACAAGAATATCGCAAGAACATTGCACTGAGTATGCGTGTGAAGAGCATCACACGTGTGTAACACTGGTTACGATCCCCTCGGCCGCCACTGGCCATATACTGGGGTGGAACTCTGTGTGTGTGTATGTGTGTTTGCTGAGCGAATGGAGTGGGGAAAGGTAACAATCGTTTTTGGCTGTCCATTGTTTCTCTACTTTCTATCTCTACCCTATAACTCTACATCATGTTACAGTATTTTAGGTTTGGGTTTTCGGTTCAGCCATGTTGCGGGTGAAATTTGTTTCGGTTTACCGTTAGGACCATAACAAAGACATAAAGAGAGAAAAGTAGGACCTTGTCTTATTTTGGTTTAGCACTGTTTTTGGTTTATGCGTGTTTGGTTTAAGTGTGTTCTACTGTATCTATGAAAGGTGTCCAATAAACACTTCATCCGTTATTTTATCCAGGGATTGATTTGTCTCGTTTTTACTTCTCATTTCCATTTTCCTACCTCTTTGTCACCCTCTACCATCAAAAGTGTTCCAATAAGGACTCCTTCTTCTCGTTTGCTCAGATGATAAGTCTTGTTTCTTTTATAAAAGCCGCTGTCCTCTGGAGATCCTCCAGGTATCCGTGCAGCTTTTCCTTTACGTCGACTGGTTTAGGCCAGTACTTCTTTCTTGTGTTGCAGTGTGTTGGACATGATTGGAGGAATATGGACTCCTATCTTGTTGCCCTTTGATGATATGGAATTTTAATACTTCTATGATTTATAGATAATGAGTCGTATGAAATGCATAAATTGATTTTGAAGATTTAGGTCTGCTGAAGAAAGTACCTTTATTAATCCTTTATCAGGCGACTCCCGGAAGAGAAAAGGCTGGGCCTAGGCTAGACTGATGCTAGATTTGCGGAGTTATGAAACAAAAAATTGAAATGATCAACCAATAGTTGAAATACCTTGTTTTGATGCATGTTAACCTCTCTACATTTCATATAACAATTGTCAAAAATGCAATTCATTCTAAGCAAAAATATTCAGGCAGTCTCAGCAGGTTCTCCTTTTAAAGGGTTAAAAAGTTTATATTTGAAGTTGAAGGGGCCAGAACAACAAGAAGGCTAATTCATCTAAAAACAGAGTACTACCCAATTACCTACAGTTTAAAGTGTGGGCTATCTATTCATATCGGTGATGAAACATTAAAGCTAAACCAAACGGACTGCTGATCGTGTTAAGTTTACAACAGATTATGTCATACTTTTTGTCACTTTTCTCAAAACTGACGTCATGTGACATAGTCTTGTTGTTGTTCTGACCCCTTTATTTTTACATCAAGTGAAAAAACTATATTGATATTTATGTGTATGGTATGGAATGTTCCATTTACATTAACAGAAATTGTTAACAGTAGCTAATAAAAAGGATTTTTTTTAAAAAGTAATCAAAAAGTCACATGTAACATATTTTAATCTTTCATTTTTGATTGATTTGTTTATTTTGTGTGTTTCAGTTCCCTGTTTCAGTCCTTCAAAATGGTATAAAAATGACCAATGAGCCTCCCACTGGTCTTCGCATGAATTTACTTCAAAGTTACCTCAATGATCCAATCAGTGATGAAAGCTTTTATCATGGATGCTTGACTAAAGCCAACATCGACAAAGAGTTAAGAGAAGGAAAAGACAAGGTAAGATCTAACAATGAGATATCTTCTGCAAAGTCTCAGCCATATGTTTAAACGCTGTGAGAATGTTGAATAGAAATGAAATTTGGGTGTCATTGGATAGTATGTATGTATCTCCATGTATATTAGATTAAAATCTTTCATAAGAGTTGCCTCTCATTGGGAAAACATGGTACAATCTAGTCTCTCTAATCTGGACTTCTGTAATCCGAATCCCTCTGTAATCCAATACATTTTCTGGGAACTGATTTTTTTCTTCTTATTTTTTTAGTATTCCTTAATCTGAAAAATTATGTAATCCGAACAAATTGCCGGTAGCGGAGGTGTTTAGATTAGAGAAACCAGACTGTATATTGTTGTTGGCCCCTTCTTCGAAAACAAAATTCAGGCTTGAGTTATTTATTTTTTTCTCCAAAAATTGATATATATATATGGTGTCTTTATTTAATTGGATAAATCAATTACCACGGTTTTGCAAAGAATAAAACAATAATTCTTTTAAAATTGCAGTCTCTTTCATTTTTGTCATTTAACCTAAAATTAATTATACCATAGAACCCTCTGCAGCTCATAATGTCTCAAAGTTATTGATTTATATATTGATTCTTTTCAGTTAATAACCTTCATCATGCTTTGTGTTTGCATTACAGACTTTCACCAAACTGTTATTTGGATTGTGTTTCTTCCATGCTCTGGTACAAGAGCGTAGAAAGTTTGGTTCCAATGGATGGAACATTGCCTATGGATTTAATGAGTCAGACTTGCGAATATCTATTCGACAGTTGCAGGTTTGTTTGAATCCAATATTGAAATGAACTAAGTGGAACGATGCCTTAATGGATTTTTCATTCTGAGTCACAAACTTATTTCGCAATTCTCTTGATTCAAGTTGTTTTCCCATTGAAAAATAACTCTCTAATCCTTGTAAAGCAAAGCAGTGCTGATATTCTTCCGCACATCTGCGGATATCTAGTTTTATATTCTAGTCAGTGAGCTGGTTTTCAAACCCTCAAATGCAAGTTTTACTTTAAGTTTTATGTTGATCAGAAAAATTTCTTTTTTCTTTGACTTTTTCTAGTTATCAGCACTGGTAAAGATGTTGTCCATTAAAAAGGAGGATAAAGAATATTGGATGTGATGTAAATATAGAGCATTTTAGGGAGTCTTGGTAAAATTTGAAAACGCTCAGTTTGACCTCTAGAAATATCAGCCTACTATTTAATCATGGATTCTGGCCAGTCATTTGAAAATGGACAACAGCTGCCACCACTACAAACCAACATCAGACTTTTCCAACACTTGTTTAAAAAGCAATCTGAACATTAGTTTTGTTTCATGTCCTAAACAAAACATAGATTATCATCTTCTATTTCTGCATCAAAGGATTACTTATATTTTTTCAGTATTGACTTAGCCTGGCTGGATTTTTAAAGACATTTATTTTTTCCATTCAGATTGATTTTGTCACGGGTATATTGTATTTATTCTTAGGCCTATATCTGATGTCTTTTCAATCTCATCAATATGGTTTTGCTGATTTTTATGTAGATGTACATCCTTGAATATGATGACGTACCTTATGCCGCCATCTCTTACATGGCCGGCGAGTGCAACTATGGAGGCCGTGTCACTGACGACTGGGATCGTAGATGCCTCATGACTATTTTGAATGATTTCTACTGTGAGAGTCTGGTCACCGATCCCACCTACAAATTCAGTCCCAGTGGACATTACCATCTGCCTCCAAAGACCGACTATGAGAATTGTGTCAAATTCATCAAGGTGTGATTACCAATTATGGTAGATGAGTTGCAATTGTTAAAAGAAATTTAGTGTTTTGTTTAGAGAAAATTATAAGATGGATTATATTTGTAACTACCGGGTAATTGTGACCTGTTTCTTGGAATCGGAACATATGTTGCTGATAGGGGTTTAAAGATATTTATATCATAAGAAAGCTCAGGTCATGCACTTTAATTTGATGCCAATTTTATGAAAGTTCTGAGAAAATGGCGATTATTGTTGGAGAACGGTTTTAACCTGTTTTGAGGATTGTTCAGAAAAATGTATTTTTTATCAGTAATCATGTTTATTTCACTATTGCCATATTTATTTAATGAAAGATAAAGATTTGATCATTTCAAAACAACCATTATTAAAGATTTGCTGAAAATGATATTTTTATCTTAAAACAGCCCGCGCGACATATGTTCCGCTTTGAAAAAAAAGGTGTTTTGACAATTTGTACAAGATTGTAATTATTAGCTAGAAATATGAATTTTGATGATGAATAGTACATTATGCTATAATAAAACACCTGGCCATGTGACCTTGAGGTGGATACCATGAAAATGGGACTCACCTGGAAAGAGGTAGAGAGGATGGTAATGGACAGGGAGCTCTGGAGGACTGTTGTCAGCAGCCTATGCTGCAGTAGAAGCGATGGGCATAAGACAGATAGATTAAGAGAGACCATTGTATTTGTAAATGATTGATATATGTTGGGTTTTTTTCATTTTAACGCAATTGCTTATATTTTATCTTTTCTCGTCAGAGCCTTCCATTGTCACAATTTCCAGAGATTTTTGGAATGCATGAAAATGTGGACATATCAAGAGAACTCAATGAAACACGTCAACTATTTGAATCAGTGCTTCTTACCGAAGGGAGAGCCTCTGGAAAAAGTGGTTCATCAGAGAGTGCTCTCACTGAAATAGCGGCCGATATTCTTGGAAAAGTATAATGACTTTTCAGCACAGAGTTAATATAGTTTTATTGGTGTATTTCAACCTGTCTTGTATCAGTGACTTATTAATTCATAATGGTTAATTTTTATAGCATTGTATGCTGCCGTGCAAAGGTAAACCGACATACCTCCACTTTTTTCAATTCTGAGAACTTTTTTTTTTAAACTATCAAAATTGCACTTGTCAAAAGTAATGATCACTTTACTTCAAAACATATAAAATATCATTTCTAATGGATATACGCTGCTCTGCTTTTGACACATGATAAATATGGGTATCATAAGTCCAATGAAACGAAAAGATGCCAAAATAGTTTTTGGAGATATGTTGCTTTGTCCTTGCACGACAGTATAGTCCTTTTATTCATAAATTATGACAATGAATTGAAAACAATGCAAAGTAGGTGAAGATACATTGGTAGTTACCAAGAAGGCCACAACATAGAATAGAATATCCCCATTGTTGAAAATAATGCAACCTTAATGCCATCAAATTCAGTTAGTCCATTAATTATTGAAACTTATGAATAATATTCCAATTGAAATGATGGCAGAAAGTTAAATATGTATCATTTCTCCTTTTCAGCTTCCTCCAAATTTTGATATAGAAAAGGCCATTGCAAAATTTCCAGTCGTGTACCAAGAGAGTTTAAATACGGTCATGGTGCAAGAAATGGAGAGGTTTAATAGGTACTCATGATGCAAAAGATTTTACATATCGGCTTATCACGTGTAAAGGAAGTTTAATTTATCTTATAAGAATATAATAAAATCTTATTTCAAAAGATGATAATAGAAATGGTCAAAATCATCTTTCAGAGATACCCATGAAATGTAAACAAAGGTTAATTAATTATTTCCTTCTCTGCCAGTCTTTGCAAACTAGTGTCTTTTGGAGCCTGGTTTTTTTTTGCTGTTGTTTTTATAATTTAGGTTGAGCACCAGTATGAATGCTTTTTATTTTCTTAATTATCGTGCATCAGCAGCATACTTGATAATTATTTGCTGAATGATTCAAGCGCAGATAATTTTCAATGCATATTTCAATTGGTAACAGGATTGTTGTTCTCAGCAGATGATGTGGATCTAGTCAATGTCTTTATCGTTAAGATAATTTGTTCTGAATCACATTTGTTTTATTCACAACACTATTAAAAAAACCCTTGGCTTTTTACTTGATAATTTTGTTTTTAAAACTTTTTTCATAGATTATTATCAACAATTCGCTCAAGCCTTCAGAATTGTCAAAAAGCTTTGAAAGGTCTTGTTGTAATGTCAGCTGACCTAGAAAGAGTGGCTGGCAATTTGACAATCGGGAAACAACCAGCTTTGTGGGCCAAAGTCTCCTATCCATCTTTGAAACCCCTTGGTAGCTACATCAATGATTTCCTGGACAGACTGCGATTTTTACAGGTAACAACAGGCTTAGTTACATGCTTGGTGGCTCAAAAACTGTGCCTTGCTACTCAGAATTCCAGAAACATACGAATTATCAAATTCCATTTGCATGGGACTTCAAATTTGCAAGTACAGTGGAAATATATCTTTTCTTTATCAAAGCTGAATTGTTTGTTTTCTTGACCTTTTTGACACAAATTAAATGGTAACTTATTTTGCCTATATTTGCATATAGATTACAATAATGATTATATCTTTTTAAGCTATGGAGCTATAAATTATATTAAGTACGGATATATCTGCAAAACGTTTTTAAAGATTTGTGAAATATAGCCCCATTAAAGTTCATGTTTTTGAGCCATCTAATCTTCTAAATATTTGGCATGATCGTTTAACATAGCTACAGTACCATTTGTTTCCAAGAAAATCATAACTTTACAATATATGCTTCGAAAAAAATATAATAATTAACAAACAAAATATTTTGCTTAATCTAAATGGAAGCACCATTTAATCAAATGTTATCAAATATATGTCAATAGACAGGAGCACCGGCATCAAGTTCAGTGTAGTTTGCCTGATATTTGAAATTACCTATGACTATGACCTCTCAGTGAGGATTCAAGCCAAACGTTGGATTTGTTGTTCACGAAGGACAAAGTCAGTACATAAATTAAATGATTAAATCAATAGCATGGATCTTCAAAAAGGTATCCATGTAATTCATCCTGGAATCATTTGAAAGTGGCTAGGATTTAAAATCACTGGTGTCACTGTGAGAGTTGACAGTGCTGTATTAGATGATGTTGATTGGTAGTTGATTGTTGATAAGTCAGATAAGGTTTTGTTGATTTTCATTTACAGAAATGGTATGACGAAGGAAAGCCACAGGACTTCTGGGTGTCAGGTTTCTTTTTCACCCAAGCTTTTCTGACTGGCGTCATGCAAAACTTTGCTAGGAAATACACAATTCCAATCGATAAACTGGCTTTTGACTTTGAGGTAATATAATTGGTCTATGTTTAACATGATATAAAAAGTGACTTTTCATTTTGGTTAAAAGTCAATTTACATAATGATGTAATTGTTACGATATCCAACCATCAGGTACAAAAGGAAGACCGAATGACACAAGCTCCTGAAGATGGGGCTTATATCTATGGATTGTTCCTAGATGGAGCACGATGGGACACAGAAAGGTAAAATGTCCATGCACCATCTGAGCTTTTTTGATACAGTACCTTCCGCCAATAAACACGCCAGCCTCAAGCACGCTAACTTACTTAGACCAATTTTTCAACTATTTAATCTACACGCTGTCAAGCTTGGTCACTTTGGCCTCGCAAATAAATTGCAATGTCTGGATGTACGGACCACCAAGATTTCGAGAAAATACTTCTTCTTGTATATCACTCTAAACTCATAAAATCATATTACTGTTATGTGACAACATATAAGTATAAGATGCGTGTGATGGCATGGTGGGGGGCTACAGTTTATCTTCGACTTTGATGTGCGCATTCTCCGTAATCGTGATGTACTTCAAAATCGAGGAGAGGACGCAACGTGCTTAATTTTCACCGGTTGATGAGTAACATTCAACGATAGCCTTGTCTAGTGTAGTGTAGGTCGTTATTGTCTCAACGTGCAGAAAAGATATAAACCTGTGGGTATGTGTGTGCATGCATGCAACGCGTGTTTTTATGTGTGAGTGTAAGAGAGAGAGATTGGCGATAAGCACGCTTTGGCAATAAGCACGCTCTAGTCTTCTCCCAATGACCATGCTTATCGGCGGAAGGCACTGTAATGTCTTGACAATTGCCCTTTCTTTCTTTGTAAATTGATATACACATGTAGGTTATTGAATTGAAAGGATTTTTAGAAGGATTGTGTTAGTTAGTGGTGGTGATATTGTTAATAGATAACACTTGTAAAGAGCTTATTCATGAAGGATTTCATTTTCTGTGCTCATCTATGGAAATGTTAATAGTCAACAAAGACTAAGCAATATGAATCCTCTTCTTTTATCCAAGCTGCAGAATTCATTGCTCTCGAGCAAAAGCAGTTTTGAATAGACATGATTTCAAAAGTGATTTTAAGTTGTATTTATATACTACATCTAAAACATCATTTTTGGGATAACATTCCAAATTATCTTATTATTTTATTGGTTTTACTTTTCCATCGAAAAATTGGAAAAAGAAAAGAATGTAATGAAAATAGGACAATGGCTGTGAATTACTGGTTAATGGAAATCCATCGCTGTCACAAGTCCAATGCTAAAATGTTGCACTCAAGTGCAATGCTTGCGACAGCGACGAATATATATATAAATATATATGCTGGTGTTAACAATTAAGTACATGTATCATGTATACACTTTGTATTTTATATATATGCTGGTGTTAACAAGTAAGTACATGTATCATGTATACACTTTGTATTTTATATCAGCATGTCAGAAATTTTAGGCACTTGTAGTACATTTTTGAAAATTAGATTAATTTTCATTTCCTTTGATGTATGTCTTGTATTGGTGACTAGATTGTCAGACGAACAGCAAATTTTCAAAATCATTGAAACAGAAATGGGGTGTTGCAAAATAGACAAGTATGAATAATAATGAGAAATGAATAATAAACACTACTTCTTCTGAGAAAAAGGCAGCCTTGAACAGTAATAAGTTAAACAAAAATTAAAAAGAATACTTAAACAATGGGCTGGTTCATTATTTCAGCCGTGAACAAAGAATAAAAAAAAAAGGTTGGTGGGCAAGAACACGTGTTCGTTACAGCCGTCAGTTCATTATTGCTTGTTCGTTACAGGCGTCAAAAATCTATTGAAATAAAGAGGGGGGAAATGGGGCACAGATAATCCTATGCTATTTCCATCAATTCACTTCAAGCCTGTTTGTTACAAGTTTGTTCTACTATACATTACATCTCTGATGAAGGTATCAAATTTGTAACTCTTCGCATCTCTGATTTTGTCTTGGCGTTCACCAAAAAGCCTTTTTCAGAAATATTTTGCCAAATTATATGATGGTATTAAACAGTTGGACTTCTGCATTGTCCCGGTTTCCTTACTTTTCTTTTCCTAACAACTGCATTGCCAGGCTGAAATGTTTTTATAGGCATGATCCCAGAAGAATGGGACATGTGAAGAGCGAGAATGTCTTTGATTTAGAGTTTTAATGTAAGTCGATGTTCAATACGCACCATCTCTGATTTCCTTCTCCCCAAACCATATCAGAACTAATCCCCAATGACAAAATATTTATGAATGAGGTCAAAGATAATTGTCTGTTTCAACTCTGTTCATTGTCAGCATCTAATGGTGCCATAATGCACTGCATTGTCTGAAGATCAAGTTGTTTACTTAATTCAATAAATTTGCAACCCGAAATTGAACGGGTCATAGCGAACGCATTGGTTAATGAATACTAGCTTGTAATATATCATTGGAATTAAATTTCCTTTCTAAAGTTGTCACCATTGACATGTTAATTTCAAAGGATTTCGTTGCCGCATTAAAAACAAAGTGTATACTTCCTATTGAACACTAGTATATATTAAAGACTTTCTGCAAATAATTTTCATTGTTTTAAGCTGTGCTTTCATTCCATTATTGAATCTTTTCATCCCAGTGGTAACCTGGAAGAGCAACATCCTCGAGTTCTATTTGAACCCATACCAATAATCTGGCTGCAACCAAAAATGAAGGGAGAAATAGATCATAGTGATAAACGCTATACATGCCCTGTTTACAAAACATCAGAACGAAAAGGCGTTTTGTCCACTACTGGCCACTCAACTAATTTTGTATTGGCAATCTACCTTCCCACGGGAACTAAGACTGTGCAGCACTGGATTAAACGAGCATGTGCCGCTATTTGCCAAACTGATGGTTAAGTCAGTCCAGTGTGAATTGATTTCTAAACATCTTGACTTTTAATTTTAGAATAAAACTTATACTGATGCAAATGTTTGAATTAATGCTAACACTAGTCACTATTTACAATTTTTCAATAGCAAAATGATGGATTGTTTTTATCCTATCAGTAATCCTTACATATGTGATAATTAATACATATATTTATATACATGTGTCATAATCTATTTATGTTTGTAATGATTTCGTATATCGTATCTAAATTTCATGAGCTGCTTTTGAATTTAGTTCACAAATTGTAATCGCGATATAAAAGTATTGCTTAGTATGCATGTTATCATAAGAAAGATTCTCGAGCTATGATTCAAATTTCAAACTTTTAATATGAGGCTAACCGCTTCTATACACAATTATGTTCATATAAATATTTTTCCATCATTTTACATTGCACTGTGTGTTCTACCCCACCTTTGAATAAGTTGATTTCACGTCTATACTTTAGAATAAATCATATTATTGTGAAGTAATATTATGTGCATATTTTACTAAAAAAAAATGCTTACAAATTACAAACTATACTATTACTATATTCATTTTTCCTTCATGATATGAAATATTCAATTAAAAAATTGTTTCCTAAAACTGAGAACATTGGTGAAAATATTTCTATTCCATATCTCTGATTAAATCAATTTGTTGGTTGTCCAGTCCAGTGTTACAACTCCAGTACTTTACCACAGACTCAGTAACTTCAATTTGGTACAGTACACGGCTATAGCGGGACTTTTGGTTCCAGAAAAAAAATCTCGCTGTAGGCGAGTTCCCGCTAAAGGCATGCAAAGGGGAATAACCGGGATTTTTTCAATTCTTCATGTCATTTTCTGTCTGATTAGAACTGTCCTTTACTGATAGCTTCCTAAAGTAAAAAGAGTTCCAGAGGAAATATCGTGATCCGTGTATTAGACTTTACTTTCTTATAAACTTCGTTGGTTATCTCGGCCTTTAATTCGAGAGAAAAGCATTTCCTTTTCACTCGAACTCTAATGGAAGCCATCTTATCTTCGGTCTTGTTGCATGTACTGTCTAGGCCTATTGTACTTGCACTGTAGAACTTATGAAGTGGAGACGTGCGCATCAATGATTGCAAAGAACCAGGACCAGAATCACACACTACACACTCTCTTTTTACTTTTTGGGGTTAGGTTAGGCCTATAACACATCACTTTTGGAGTGGCTCGCATAGCCTATGACATGACACGTCTCTCTGCATCATCTCTCTGCCACTTGCTTCACCTCACTCATCAATGGACTGGCCAATCACAACACAGCACCGCTGACTGCTGCATTTAATTTAATGAGTATAGACATATATACTGCATTTTGGATGTAAATGGCAGATAAGCGTCCAACACTTTATGCTTCCCAGAGAGTTGAGAATTGTGGAACGTAAACTTCTGCCAGTAAAACTGCAAGGTACATAAATTAAAATTGAAAACTTAGCTGATGAGCTAAAGGTGTCAAATTACACCAGAAAAAACAAAACAACAGCAAGAAAATAAAAAGATGTGAACAGAAATTTCAGGCAACATAGTATTTTATTCACAAAAATGCACATGGTGATGAAGGTAAATGTTTGGTTCAAGTAATGTCAATGTTGACGAGGAAATTGGATTGAAAAGTACTCCAGACAATGGCAACAAAGAATTAATGAGTGAAGCATTGAGATATACAGCATTTGAAGAAGAAAAAAAGATGAATGAACCATTTGAACATCAGCTAACAATATGAGCCATATTTCTTGACTCGTCATTCACTCAAGCTATACTTGCAACAATGGATAGACTATTCAGGAAACTTTCATGCAACTATATGTACCTAAATAACTTCAATTTGAAACTCAAACAATATGACTATATACAAGTATACTTATATGCAATCTTGGATAAAACACCCAATGCACATAACCCTTTTAATCTGCAACGTGTATCAAAGATTGAAAGAAAAAAGAATCAAATTATCTTACTGTAAGAAATGTAATATTAAATTTTAAAAAAGAAACAAAAACACAATTTCACACATTCTCTGCTCATAAATTATGATATATCATTAACCTTTAACAACTGTAACTACAACATTAAATGATAATCTTTACCATGATTTGCATCTCATAAAAGTCACACAATCAATGAAATGAAAGTAATCGTGCAAGCTCTCTCTGGGAAGGTCTTACAATCGTCAAAAACATAATTCAAACCCTATGTTAACTTTAAAACACAATTATTAAAAATTGATTGGACACATACGAAATAAGATGGAATAAAATTAAAAACTATGTAGAATCTGTTTAAAAAATGTTAGTGACTGATATTGCAGTGGAACATAGATAAACCAAAATTAGCTTTAAGCCAAAATGACGTGAAATCCCCTATTACTTACAAGTCTTAACTCTTTCTATCCGGGCTACGAGATAACTCGTAATGACTACTGGTCCGGGCTACGAGATAACTCGTAACAGAT
>JASKDV010179734.1:0-21893 GCA_032466395.1 Aegires albopunctatus
CAAGATTGAAAAAGTCCATAATAAATATACATGTTGGTGAAGTCCAACATTATATATAACAAGGATCCCTTAAAAAGTCCTTAATCTTAAAGATATCAACAGAATTTATCTGCAAATGATTGTCGATTTGTCCTATGAATCATGAATGGTTTACATCGCAGATATATTTTTTCTTCGTAGCTTTGCATAAATGTCTTGAATAACATAAAATAGTGAATTCTGTGGGTGTGATTGCTTAACATTTCTTGGTTTTAAAAACTTATGTCCTGTAAACTTATATTTTTTTCTAAGTTATGGCACCAGATTTTGACATGAAGAATGATGTTATGTGGTATATATATGAGTTGAAAGAAAGTTTACATTTTTACAGCAAGTTTTAAATCCAAGAAAAGCACTTGGAGTTATTGGACTTTGGGAGACCTTAACTTTCAATTGCTCAGATTGATTCAAACCACTTTGTTTTTTACTGTCCTCATAGCACAACACATTATAACTTATTGTACATCACAAATTTGGAAATTACCCATATATAAAGAAAAGAATCATCACCAAACAAGGAAACAGTTGTGAGCTATTCTCTTTTGGATTTCATTTCTTTTTTGCCATTCAATTATTCCACATGAACAACTGATTCTAGATCTAGATTTAGATTTGGTCCACATTTAAGACTAATAAGACTACATTCACCTTCAACATAAATGGTTTGGAGCGTAGGGAATATGGTTTTTAGTCTCACCAATAAGGCTGCGATTGAGCTGATTTTCAAACCGAGGGCTGGTATGGAACTCGCATTGTGAAAGAATTTCCACAAAAGAACTAAAACTAAAATGTTCTAAATGTTAATAAACTGATAACAAAGCTCAGCAATATTGGTTTGTCAGATAAAAAGAAAGATAGTGGTAGTGGTAGGGCCAAATCTGATTGTTGAAGAAGAAGCCATGTCCCAGGAAGACCTACAAGAATTCATAAATCACCACGAAAATTGTCAACTCAGTTGGGGATAAGTGACCTCAGGGGCGAAGGGTGACCCATCAGATCGGGTACGCAAAAATTTAATGAAGAATTGCTGGTGTACTATGTAATTAATAGATTTCTTATACAACCTTATTAATTTATTAATTGCATGCATTGCACCCCAACATCAACTCTACCCAACTTTCGCCATTCCCTTCCATATCGCTCCATTAATCATTAGATCTAGGTGTAGGTCAAGAATCTAGAAAGCCTAGATCTGGATTATATTGTAGAATATTAGCTTGCTTCAGAACCAAATAAGTTAACAAAAATATAAAAAAGACAACATTACATTATAATCACTTGCTTCAGTTTTCCTCTAGATTCCAAATGTCAATAAAGGCAGGTGTGTAACTCATGAGAAATGACACGTGTGCCAAGGAAATGCTTCTTCAATGTCAGATTTTTTTCCCAAGCTATAAAATAAAAACTACCTCAAAGTAAATTCAGGCAGATTATGCAAGTTTTTCTGAATGACAGGATCTGATGAAAAAATGCAGGCCAAATAATGTATTAGGACACCTTGGACTCTACAAAGAGTTATACATGAAGTTATTCATGAAATTTTCAAGTTTTCAAAATTTTTCATCTATATTTATGATAGAAAATCAAGTAAATTTTGTCAAGAGAGAAAACAAAAAACATAGCAATAGAACGCTTAATTAAGAAATAAAATGTTGAACATAGTCAAAAGTGCTGAACCAAAACATGGGAGCTGGAAACAACAAAAAAGTTAAAAATCAAAAGAATAGAATAGAAGTTCTATATTTCAAAAGACATAAAGTGGCTCAGAGCTAACACAACAGAAGAAAAATAATGGACCATGAATGGAAAAGTATTTGATTGTTTTATTTTTAGTAAATGTCATGTAAGACAGATAATATACTGATGAATGATCACAAAAATAATGAAAGATTCTTGCTGACGTGGCTGATCATATTTATCAAATTAATTTCATTTGAATTTGAAAGCTTTGAAAGATCAAGAAAATATGTGAATAAAAAATACTATGGTAATATAAAATGTTTAATGTGATCTTATAAAAGTCAAAAAAACCAGACTAATTAATTATCCTGATATCTATTCATTTATTCACAAGTACAAACTGCTTGAAATTCAAATCAATCATAAGTTACATACAATTTTTGATGATCCTACACAACAAAAATTATTTTTGAGCATTATTGGGAGAAATGCTGATAATATTAACTCTATGAACATATTATGATATCATATTAAATATTTTCTGAAATAGTAATTCATGTGATATCTTTGGGTTTTTTTCAAAAGCTACAAACTAATGAGATTATTCAGAGCAGGTTTTAGCTTTTGATTATTGGAATACATCAGATGTTCAAAGCTTCCTTTTAGATTTTAGTTTACTTTTAATTAATATTGACTTGTGAATTTTTAGAGAGCCTAAATAATGTCCACAGCACTTCATCTTCCATTCATGTGCTATTGAAAAGAATTGATTCAACCATATATGTAATTTTCATACCTTATCTAAAACAGTTTGTATTTCATATTTTTATTATTTTATATAATCTTATATACCCGGTAGGCCTACTACATCCTGTATTTTTCTTTTTTTTTCCAATAAAAATATAAATAATTTCCAAAATTCCCTTCCCCTATAAAAAAAATTGCAACTGTTTGGATTGGAATCTATTGGAATGAATTAGAAGCACAAATTAAATTAATTTACAATGTGACAAATGAATAACAGCAATAGCAGGTCTGAAAGAGCCTCTCCTGAACGATGTTAATCACAAGTGTGAGCAATTAAAACATTTATTATTGAGTTCTTTTTAAAGACATTTTCAAAAATTCACAAATCATCCAAAAATCAACAAAGCATTATGATTATGAAATTTAGTAAAATGGAAGATAAAATACTGTACAAGTACAAGACATGGAGAAAATTTCTAAACTATCTTTGATACATTTTTAAAATGATTTTCTGAGTTGACACTTTTTCATGTTTGCAAAAACAATTTCTTTTTGATATGCCACGAAATGAAATGAACATGGAAAAAAAAAGACTTTATCACTATCATTTGTTCAGTGTTTTTCTTGTTTGTAAATGTCAGAAGTCAGGAAAATGTCTTGAAAGATTATTATGAATACAATGTTAGCCATTAAACATGTGCAAGTCAAAAAATAATGTGACTTGTCCCCCACTGATATTAATAATTCAACAAATAACATCATATTTGGCTTAATGTTAACATACCCACCACATATATTTTATATATAAATTTATATATTCTCAAAGCTGAATTGTTAAAATTCCAATTCCTTTAATTTTTAATGACGTCAATTAGTTTCAAAATGGCTTTTTCATTGGATGTTTGATATAAGCAAATAGTGTGATTGAATTACTTGTTTTAGAGGGAGAAATCCCAGCAAATATCAGTAAAGGATAACATTTTCAGGTGGATTTGACGACTAAGGGAGGAACCAGAGGACGAGCATGAGGAGCCAATCAGCCTTTCAACTTTCAGACAATTTTCTTATGCAATATGCCTAAGGTTGACCCAAGAGCTGCAGTTAGCATCATGGTGATATGCCAAGGCCTTGAAGGGGTGGGGCATCTGGCTCAAATGAGTTATACTGAGGAAATTTGTTTGGGCTGGTGATGTCTAAAAACACAAAATTCTGACCAAAACAGATCTCAGAGGCACCCTCGAAGAAGGAAGAAAAAGAAGACAAAATAAATGCTGGATGGACAATATATCGAAGATTGTATGAGAATGGACAGCCCAACATTGATCAGTAATGCTGAGGACCAAGACAGTTGGTGACAGCTGACGATAAAACAATCTCATTTAGGTCAAGAGAATGAGTTAGGGTGAGGAAAAGTGAGCTGAGATATTAGTTTCCGGTTCAAAATGCATCTACTTAGATTTCTTAGAATCTCTTATGATGAAAATGCAAACCTTGATAAAATCCTTTACGACATCAAATTTTTGTTAAAATAAAACAAAACAATCATACAAACATATTTTAAATGAAGATTCTTTTATCCTATATAAAGCTGTTAACAGCTGTTAATTATGTACTTATTTTAGACATTTCAAATAGAAACTTATATGACAGAGGAAGCACCATCATTTTACAAAGCTAGCAAGTATTACACATACTTTGAGTTTCATTTTAGAAAATCAACAAAACAAAAACAGAATGTATCATCATGTGACCATCAAACAGAATAACAATGGATAAAAATAAAACTTTATATAATCATCGTAAGCGTATATCTAAAGACTAAAAGCGAATTTTACTCCTTATAAATCAAGATGAAATCACAATGAATAATATTTGAATTTAAATCACAATTATATCCCCTCACCATCATACATTTGAAGGATTAAATATTAGAGAGAGAAAAAAAAAACACATAAGAGGTGACTAAGTGTTGAGTGGGAGATTCTTTTCCCATCTGTATTGTTCTCTATCTGTCAGACTCTTTTGTCCCTTCAGAGGAGGGAGGAGGTTTTGCTGGGGATGGAGGGAGGGAGGCATATTTCCAGTGGCCATCCCCCATTTGCGTGCATTGCTAGACTACATGCATGGGGAGAATGGCAGTGAGTGTATTCTGACATCTTAGTTCAGGACCCTGCATCCACATGAGGAGCCTACCTACCACTTCCAACAGAAAAGGGTCAAGACAAAAAGTCTCTCTCTGACTTTCAAAATTAGAAAGAGCACTAATCCATTTCCCCTTTCTAGCTCCCTGCATTTGACAAAAAATATGGATGACAATGTGGAGGTCATAAAATAAAAACCATCAAATATTTGAGAGAATGTAAAAGAAGTTATTCAACATTATAATTTTACATTACAAGTTGAAAGGGAAAGCATGCAACTCAACAGCATCCTAAATTGAGAAGAGAATTGGAAGCCTAAGCACAATCCATATATACATATCTTGAAACTTAAATACGGATAAATAGTAATACTGATGAAATACAACAAATCAGCAAAGGTGGGTATCAAATTAATTAATAATCGATAGATTAGAGATTATAAACTATATATATAATTATCATGAAATGTTACACTTTTTAAAACAACTGCCTGAAGAAAATGTAAAAAAATTAATTCAGTTTTATATTGAAATAGAAAAGGAGCAATAAGAGATTTTCTCACAGATGCCTTAACTTCACACAAATTATAAAAAAAGCTTTAAAGAATATTGTCCCTGTCGTTCTATAAACTTAAAAGTGCAAAATAAGAAATTTTGTGGGATTCACAATTATATGTTTAGAGCAGCAAAATAAGACGTTGTTAGGGTTCCATTTCCATGAACAGGTACAATTGCGACATGGTATCATGCAAAGTGGAAGTCTATTCACATTAAAGGCTCCAGCTTTTAAGGTATTGAATAAGCACCCATTGATCCCATCATTTCATTTTATTTTTGTTGAGAGGGGGATATTGATACAATAAATAAGAGCAAAATTGTTTGCTCAAAAAAATTGTTAAACAGGTTGTGTTATCTTTCTTATGGCTCTCATATTATCATATACAGAGAGAATGCTGCTTAGGATCTGAGTTTAATATTTTCTCACACTCTCTTATCATAGAGAATATAGGCTTATTTGGTAATGGCAGCACTGTTTCTATTATATTATGAATAGATGTTCTATTAGATACAGATCCATATATCGATTAAATCAAAATCTCTTATAGATCAAGCTCTACATTGTATCTGCGAATCCAGTAGGTTAACAAGTCTATAAGAATGTTGACATATAAATCTGTTAAAAGGAAGGATGTATCAATAGATCTTGCAGAAAAGAATAACAAAACTTGATCAATTCTACTAATTCTGTTGAGTATATCAAACCAAATTGTTTACCGCAACAGGAGACTTTTTCAAGACAATATCTATTTCAGGACATGATTTTGGAATGATTGGTGGGTTGTTTTGAAAAAAAATATGTTTAGTCAATCAGAAGAAGAGATTATGATAAAAAAAAGATCAAAATGTCTCAAAACATAAAAAATCTATTTGTGGCAGTAACAGAAGATAGTGGTTGATAGAACTTAAAGAATTAAGAAATAATGACATTAACATTAACATAGGCCTACTGTTGTTGCAAATAAATCAATGGTCCATATCAGGGATAGGCAACCAGCGAACGCAAGCCAAACTTGGCACACCGATAGCATGCAGCAGCATTACAAATCAGCTCAAAATATATAATTTTAAGTGTTCACTGGGCCCCAACGTCATTTCTTTTATTCTTCTTTGCAGCATTTGAGGTGAGCTAATATTGTTGAAATATATTTGAGAATAAGAATAGATGTAAAAATACATTAAAAAATAATAACACATGTATGTAAAATGGCAAAGCAAACAGGTTGGCACTAAAAGAGGGGGCTGGTGGAAATGTAGGAAGGCATGGGTTTAAATTAAGTTTAAGAGAAAGAGCACGGCTGCCAATTGGTATAAATTTAGATGCTTGCCAGTCCAACAGGTAAATCCCCATCTCAAGCCATTAAAAGGTCATCAACCCCATCACTGCAGCCTGGCCATTGGTAAGCTACTTTTTTTCACTAGTTTAGATTTAGAGAGGATTCATGGTGTTTTATAAAATCTTTAATTTAAGCCTACGAGCATTGACAGTATAAGTGTTAAGTAAAATAAGAAATAATGGGATAAGAGCTACAGTTTTCTGTGGTATATTTTATATCAAAGGATGCTGAATAGCAGCAGAAAGCAATAACGCCTTTCAAATATTAGTGATTCTTCACATTATATAGTTGTCATTAAAGTATTTCAATTATGAGAAATTTTGGAGTGTACCATAAATAAACAATTTATATTTAAGGAAAGAGAAGATTTTACCTTTTTGAACATGGAAACAACATTACAATACCATGACAAATCTTACTGCAATAACTGATTGTTAACTCCCATGAGAACAGCTTTTTATAACCTTTTATGCAAACGTTTGACAAAAGACAACCGGCAATATCTTTGTTTAAGAACTTTTGAAATTGTTCCTTATAAGGATCTCATGGTGGCTTTGATAACTTCTTCCCAATTTCTTGTCGTGTTTAATAACGATTGCAACGGACTCGACAAAGTTCATTAACATTAAGAGATAGTTAGACATTGTGTAATAAAATATCTGACCAAGAATGTTTTAGTATACAGCTTAAAATTAATACACAATCAAAACCCATTGAAAATAAACACATTTTAAATTAATCACTGCACCACAAGTAAGAACGACATCTTAATCAAAATTATATAGAATGCAACTAGAAAATCCTGAAAGTCTAATGATAGTGAGAAACTTCTTAATTTCTTGTCGTTAAACAAAAGTTTGCAACAAACATGTTGTTCAAGGGAGTGAGACATTATGTAATAAAAGCTGACTTGATAATTGAAAAATAATTTTAACTTTTGATCTCAATATGGCATTTTTATGAAATTTTCACAGCATAGAGTAAAGATAACAAAAATTTCATCAAGATAAAAAATACCAAATTTAATTCTAACGAAAATGGTTTAATTTGCAGCTTAAAATTAATACACAATTAAAAACCCATTTATATTACACAAATTTTAAATTAATCACTGCTCCACAAGCAAGAACAAATTTTTACTTGTGGAGCAGTGATTAATTCAAAATTTGTGTGAGGTAATAAAAATTATATAGGATAAAACAAGAAAATCGTAAAAATCCAATGATATGATAGTGAGAAAATGATGTTAACAAGAATGTGTATTTTAGAATAGTGGAACGTAATGTGATGTTATACCAGCTTTTCAATGCGGGGGATTTCCCTTAGAACGCCTAATTGACAGGTGATTTATCAGACGGGCAAATTAAATTTGGGCTGAGCCTATCACTACAATTTAAATAACTATTTTTCTATAATGGATATGCACAGAATTTTAAGACCCGATAAACTTGTTGTCGATCCTAACTCACCTACTGCATCGCGGGAATTCAAACACTGGATCCAAACATTTGAAAATTATATTGAGGAATGTGGTGATATAAACTCAAGGTTCTTGAGAGTTGTGTTACATCTACCATTTATGGATTTATTGAGGACTGTTCCTCTTATATCGATGCCATTCGATTATTGAAAGAAATATACATCCAACAACCGAGTGAAATCTTTTCTCGTTACTTGTTGGCCTCCTGCACTCAAAAGGAAGGTGAGTCAATAAGCCAATTCTTACTCGAATTAAAAACTCTAAGTAAGGAATGTAACTTCAAATCTGTTTCACATGTCCAATACAGAGATGAAATGATACGTGATTCTTTGATAA
Organism: Aegires albopunctatus; assembly: GCA_032466395.1. Taxonomy (NCBI): domain Eukaryota; kingdom Metazoa; phylum Mollusca; class Gastropoda; order Nudibranchia; family Aegiretidae; genus Aegires; species Aegires albopunctatus. Next base: position 8,318 of record JASKDV010179734.1, read on the forward strand.
AAGGACTGATGTCCAATTTTATCAGACAACCATTGCTTGAAATAAAAGTCTGTCTAGAAGATGCTATCCAACCGTGCTCACATTCTCGACTCAGCACAGAAAAATTCTGATGCATATTCCACTACCCACGCACCAGTCCCTCATACTATTTCAGCCTTGCCTTCGAAGACTAATAGAATGAATGAGAACAAAAACACTGACACTGAGACTGATTCCTGCTTGTCACTACAGCTCTTCCGCAAAAAAATGTTACTTTTGTGGATTTCAACCTCATCCTAGATCACAGTGCTCAGCTCGTAATGCAACTTGTGCTAAATGCCATATGCAAGGGCATTTTGCAAAAGTATGTCAATGGAAATTGACTACTCCAAACTATAAATCTCATTCGAATGTTGGTGCAATAATTGCAGTTATGTAGTGATGTTATCCTCGGCCAAGACTTTCAAAAATGTCATTAATGACTTATCATCGAATAAGGAGAAATACATGAAGATCTAGTAGTAACGAAAGAGAGCGCATGCTGCTTTCTGTCGGCCAGCCAAGAACTACCCCTCCGAAGACTAAAGCATTGCTTAGAAGAATATTACGCATGTTTGCTTATTACGCTAAATGGATTCCCAAATTCTCTGACAAAATCCTGCCTCTTATTGATGCAAAACACTTTCCTCTCGATTTGTCTGCTCTTGCATAATTTCTAAATCTAAAAACAGAGCTTGAAAATGCAACGTTTAAAATCGATTGAAGAAACTCAAACGTTCGTGGTAGAATGTGATGCCTCTGACATTGCCATATCAGCAACTCTCAATCAAGATGGCAGACCTGTAGCTTTAATGTCTAGGACATTACATGGAAATGAGCTTCACTATCCCTCTGTTGAAAAAGAGGCTACTGCAATCATTGAAGCAGTCGGGAAATGGAGCCACCTTTTATGTCGGCGCAAATTCTCCTTCATCACCAACCAACGGTCTGTTGCCTTTATGCTTGATAACAGGAAGCATAGCAAGATAAAAAAATACAGGCATGGAGTTGGCTTCATTCAGCTATAACATTCATTATCGACCTGGCAACCAGAACGTTGCAGCAGATACCTTGTCACGTGCCTTTCTATCCTCCATCTCACCAAGAACAAATCTGACTGAAATCCATTGCCAACTTTGTCACCCTGGGGTCACTAGACTCCTTCACTATGTAATTGAATTCACTGAATAGTGTGGTGTGTGTATTGTTCTGTGTAGTGAGTAGTTTTCACCCTCCGTGTTCTTCGCTCTCCAAAACCGCTTCCCTTTTCAGTTACTTATATTGTCGATCTAAGTGAGACTCATAGTTTGTTAAAGGCTAGGGTATAATCTGTAATGCCTATTGCTACAATTAGTATCTTGCCAAACATGACACCAGCCTCTGCAAATTATCCTGTGTGATGACCAATGGTGTTGCTGAAATGGTTGGCAAGAAGAAGGATTTGCAAAAGTTGTTTAACCTCATCTCTGGATTTGTTCTCTCTGATGACAACTATTGTTTAGAACAAGATTTTCTTGTTCCTCATTCTTCACTGGTTCACGAGCAATTCAAATCTCTTCTACAAGAAATTGAAATTGAATATGGATATCTTCTGCTTCACTAAATTTTTAACTAGATTTGTCAATTGTCTTTATGAAAAACAAAACCTTTTACTAAATTGAATGACGAAAGCTTTTATTTAAAAGCATACATTTAAATGAGGTGAATCATTCCTTAGACTTTAATCCACCAATGTTCACATTTTCAATTATCCTTTATTTCTACATAAATCCAACATTTTACACATAATTTGTAACTATTGTCTTGTTGAAAACTAAAACCTTTTGCTGAATAGAATGATGAAAGCTAGTTGTTATTATCATTACTAAGTTGATGTTTCTGACTGACAAAAAGCACACATTTAAATGAGGCAAATCTAAAAGTACAAGAATATGGTCAAACAGTACTTCATCATTACAGCTATTGGAAATTATTTACAATGAAACTGGACATTTTTACCCATGACATCAAATCAAAACCAAAGCATACAAGTAATTTCCAAATATGTGAATAATCATTCAAATCAATTATAAATGAATACAGATGAGCTCCAGGACTATTGATAAACAAAGTCAAGACTTCCACTGTCATTGATCCCTATAAGCATACTCAAGTACTCATTATTTCTCAAATTCTCGATTTGTAAACTATCTAAATGGAACTTCTTGGATGGATGAATATTGACGATTTAAAAATGCAATGATTCTTCAGAATAATGGAAATTTGACATCTTTCATCTGGCAGAAGAAAATATCTTTTGCTCTTCTTTTGGCCTTTGGTTCAAGTTATTCTTGTGCTTAATCAACAACGGAGTTGCCTAGCACTGAACATTCAGATATGTGTATAAAACTCAAAGTAACAAAGTATTTTGGTAATGTTGAGCAATTAGCTATAAATGCCATGCTAGGGTAAGGTTTCCATTAATTATAAAAACTGAGTGAAAAAAAGACTTAAATAACAGTTTGTTTATTTTTCATCATGGTATACATATTTGCAAGATACGAGGGCTTTGAACTTTGATAAACACTTTACTATCTCCTCCCCCCACAAAAAAAATAATAAAAAAATAAATAAATAAAAACCTAGGATTAAAAAAAAGCCTTTTAAAAACAGCTGGTTACATATACCATATATCACTATCAGGTTTTTTGACCTTGACTTATATGTTGCTGTGCTGGCAAGCTGAATGATTTTAAACCCTGACTTGGCACACAGTTAGCAAAAGGTTGCCGACCCCTGGTCCATGTAATGGTAATTGAAAATGACATCCTTTTACTGAGAAAGATCATGGAATGCTTAATTTGTTTTTCGCTTTTAAAAAAAACAAAAACCACTGATACATCTTATACATGTATCACAAACATTAACTCAATACAATGGCAGTAGTAACAACAACAACAACAATGCTAAAGGGGAAGATGGGTGTGAGGAAGGGAAGGTGGAGAAAAAAAATCAATCACTGTGAAACGTCTAATTGTTCACCTCATCATGATGGTAGACTCAGACAACTCAACTTTCAATTCAATTTATAACAAAAATCTAAGAGAGAGAAAGAAAAAAAAAAGGAATAGGAAATTGAGCCTCGCTTTGAAATAAGTATAGATTTTTCAATACCAGTCATGTTCAAGCTATTTGATAATGTGAAAGAAAGGTTTAATGCATGTATACCTTTAACAGGAGGAAGAGAGGCGAGAAGGAGAGAGAGAAAACGAGAAGAAATGTGAGTAAATATGTACATCGATCTTTTGCTTGAGACATCAATAAAATATCAAATCTTTTTCATATCAGTACCAGTTTACATAATATACAAAGCAATGACAAAAGTAGCAAACCTGCAATCTCTGGCGTTAAAGAAAATGTACAATTAATCGTTTCATCTTCAAACAGACAGAATCCAACTTGACTAGCCGTATCAACAATATCTTCAAACAGACAAATTCAACAGGGCCAACATGCCAATGTTTGTTTAATTGATGTAGGAACATAATAGAGTTTATAAATTGCTACTATAAACAAATTCTATTTATGATTCTTTCAGGCATTTTGCCACATTCTCAGTTAACAAATTGTCCTGTCAATAAAGTTTAGGCTAAAGTTTCTGTCCGGCAACACTATGAAGAGATATTTATATACAACCATCTAAATAAAGTAGAAAATGTATTCAAACACACATACACACACATCATTTAACCCTTCAATGTTCACATTTTCAATTATGCACTTTTTCAATATAAATCCAAAACATTACATGTGATTTGCAAATTAACATGGGAATACTTCCCAAAGACAAAAAACATTTTCTTTTTCTTTAAGTCTGGAAAATGTTAGATCTATGACAATTGCAAGGGAAGTAATGATCTTTGAAGGCAATTCCTGAAAGTCCAGCATGTAACAAAAATCTCAACAGCACACACAATGAATTGTTATAAAAAAAATCAAATAGAGTTAGAGACACTTAATATATACCATCAATTTTGGTATTATTTTGAGCATCCCATTAATAAATTAAAAATTAAATTAAAAGTGTTCGTTAACTTCCCAGTCTCATTATGTAAACAAACAATGAGATGGAACATCAGTTCACTTGTTCTCTTGTAAACATTGGAATACATGTTGGCCCTCCATGAATCTAGCAGGCTCGTGACTTTTGCTATCAAAACATTATCACTGGTGTTAAAAATGAATGGAGTATACAAAGCTGATGAACTTATTGATCTATAAAGTGAAGGTTGAGATACTGACCATAACAGAAACCAAACTCCTTTATCCATATAATAAATAGATACTAGAGATAATAAGCCTACATTATGATATCTTAAAGACATGTAGATGTTTTGTTTTTAAAGAGTACATTTTAAAAAAAGAAATGAAAGTAATGAATATTTTCATCAACATAGAAAGCTTCTTTTAAGAACAAACAGAATAACAAGTAGATATTGACTTCATGCCTTGAGCAACAGCTATAACGGATAAATTAAGAATTTAATTTTCAGAGGATCCGCAGTTTAGATCTACCTATTTATTAGGGACATTTCTAGTTTAAAAAATGAGAGAATTATCTGTTGAATTTGGTCATTGGTATCTGTCCTTTCATCCTTGTGGCATACTCATTTGCCATGGAGCATACGAGGTGAAGAGAATGACTAGATTTGAGGCAGATCTACATTGGCGCATGATCTATTTGAACATAAAGCTGTCGGACTCCAACCTTTAAAAATAAAACAAGATTTATAAATGACATTGACATAAAAAGATTTGAAAACAAAAATGCATATGTTTGTTCAAATTTTGAAATTTTTACAAGAGTTACCTTAGCCCTGCCTCCTCAAAAAATCAGGCATTGTGGTCCTAATCATCACATTCATGTATTATACAAGTGTGTCATTGTCATTCGATTTTCTGCTCTATTTCTGCAACATGTTTGGCTGGCTTCAGGTCATCTGTGATAGCAACTTTTCCCCTAATCCAAAGTTAACAAGGTGATTGCAAAATTTACAGTTTACTTTGCCTGGAACATCCACTTTTTTACAATCGTCTCCAGTAGAAACAGTCACATTAACACTGTTTTTAGTTTTAAGAGTCACTTAATTGATTCTAAGGACATCGGCCTTAGATTTAGATAATTCCTTCATTATGAAAAGATATCGAGAGAGCTGTCACAAACAAATAACGTTAGGCTGAGCAATCTAGATTAGATCTAGATATAGAATGGAATCAAAAACGTTCACGAAGAATAGATCTTGATATGATCTACACATGAGCGAATAGCGAAAGCAGCTTTGTTGTAGCCTAATGGCGCGAGCTTGATAAGCATAACAGTTCTGACAGTTTTAAAATTGAAATAGGAATTTTAGGCCTAGATCGGGCATTGAATATGATATAAATATAAGTGTAAAGATAACAGAGAGTGAATTTAGCCCGAGAATCGATACCGGTCAATTTTGCTGAACCAACTATTTCCGATTTCCGGTACTCGAAAGTGTATCCATACATTAATTAGTTATGCGCTTAGCACTCAGACAACAGCGGTTCGATCTTTCGTGGAAATCCGCAGATCCGTGGAAGATTATCAGCACTGATTAGTATTGTTACTGTCATTTACTGCTCAAATAGAGTTCGACGTAGGTCTACATCTATCTAATGCATATATTGAGAATCAAAATGTTTTAAAATGTGAACCAAATTCATCACCTAGGAACATTCACAACAACCCCTCATAACATCCCAGTGTCAATAAAGTGTTGTTATAAAGTTCATATCATATTTTAATCTGAAACCAATGTCCTGCATTATGCAATAAAATTATGAAATATCATTTATGCACTTAGATCTAGTTCATGGCAAGAAAGCCTTTTACCCTGGAGGGAGAGATCAACTGATGAACTGCTCCCAAGAACAGTGTAGTACTGTCTATAGTATAAAATTATGGCTTTCTAATAGTTTTACACATACTTTCCATAAGAGCAAACATTTGTATATTCCAGACCAATTTTCAATTTCTTCTTTAACAACTTTGCCGTATTTTGAGTTACATAGTTTCTGTTTGATTGGTTTTGACTTTTTGTTAAAAACATTGATTTGTGATTTACTAACTTAACTACCCTCTGCCACATCAGTAATTGTTTTTGATTTGGAAATCAATAGACACAATATCAAATTTGTGCTGAACTCAATGACTATATTTTTCAAAATTGATTTAATTATGAAAATGGTAAGAGAGGTGAACATAAATCTGGCAATGGGAGCATTCCTCAGGTATGTTTCTAGAAAATCTTGAAGGGTGGAAAGCTATATTTTTAGATTTATATAATCTGAGGTAAGTTTCAACAATTCCATTGTATAAGAAAAAATGTATATTCAAAAAAGAAATGGTTGTGCAAAGGCAAACCGACGTAACTACAAAATCCTGAATATTGCGATCACTGGTTTTCTAGTCAACAAACCCAGTGTTTTATGCTGACTTCTGTAACATATTTATCCATAATTGACTTAACGAATTCTTAACGAATTGACTTAACTTCTATCCTGGTTGGAACAAAATTGCTGTTACATCGGTCTGCCTTTGCACATAAGCATAGCATGAAAATACTTTTAAAAGGAAATGAAAGCCAACCAACCTGAGTAAATATATTATGAGTCTGACTCTGTATATATCTTGTATCTGCATTGTTTGCAACCTCCAATTTAATTGTACCTACGTAGACATCAGTACATAAAGTCCAAAAATGTGGCTCCTGAACGCTGTATACTCCCTCTAGTTGGCTTACCTTATTAGGATAAAGAAATAGTATACCAAGAGATTTTAATCATATAAACATAGTTATAATTTTTTCAAAACTATAGTTACACATTTGTTATTTGCAAGTTATAATAAATCATAATCAGTAAAGTGTTATCTTTTATCCCAATATCAAACAAAATTGAACTTCGGGGAGTTGGATTTCCATATTTCACATGTGAGAAAAAGCATTTTGAGCCTATAATTCATAATTTATCAGTACAACCTTGTATCTACTGTCACTAAAGCCATGGCACATATTAAGAAATGAGGGACCATGAATAGGGTTAGACAAAACATGGCCTACGTCAATGAGTCCACAATACAAAAATTTTACAAATTGTAAAAAATTTAATTTTTTCTATAGAAACAGATCAGTTAATCTGAACGTAAGCCCGCTTATACTGAAATATTTTAGGCCGGTTGAGAACAGATATCGATGAAAGTCTCGAGTAAAAATCTAAACGGAAACCAGCCACAAAGGAAACAATACAAAAAATAAAGATTGAAAGAAAACAAAATTTAAAAATGCACCTAACTTAGTGGATGGCAGTTCCAAGCTCTCTTACAAAATGGCTGACATAGTGTTTCCTTTCCATTGATGTGAATATCACCCGAAACGCCATTATAGCATACTAAAATACCTCTACAAATGAAGACTAACATCTAGATCTAGATTCTAGGCACAGTAGCTAATCTAATGAAGGTGTTCCAGAATTAATTGAAACAAATGATGAGTTAAACCGATAGAATTAATGTATTATGTGTGAAGAATTCAATTAGAAATTAAGATTGGACACTTTAAGGGGAAAATTTAAAAGTGATGACACCTGCCATGTGAAGGTGCACATAGACAAGATGATGAAGAATACTTCTTTGTTTGATAGCTTAGAAATAGTGTTACACACCGGATGACAACAATTTATAGTACATAACAATAATTATGAATAGACAGTTTAAACAGTGTGACAGCTGTGAGATTTTTCTTGCAATCCTACTGATTTTTTAAATATTTTTCATATGAAGATATGGGATAAAAAAATTATCATTCTTTATCTTCGGTTTTATAGAATTTATTTGTTTGGGAAATAGCCAAGCGATAATCGTTTGTCAAAACTCTATGACAAGTCATGTAATAAAATTGTTAGCTATATGCAATGAAAATCAACATTTACCTTCAAAAGCTCTGTTTCTTTAAAGAATTGATGATTATCATTAAAGATATTCTTGTGATTCTATTCTTTTTGTCGTAATAATTAAGAATTTTAACAAGATTATCAGCATCTTATGAATGATATTACATGGATGATGATCCATATTGTATACTAAGATAACATGTATAAATTTGATTTCTTTTTTGCCCTTATTCTTTGTTGGATAGTAGTAAAATTCAATATATGGTGATTCAATTCATAGATGGTGCTCTATTGAAATGCTGCTTATTTGAAACTATTTAACAGAATTAACAAAATCTTTTCTTTTGACTTTTTAATAAAAAAAACTATAATAAAGAACATGTATTACCCTTTGAAAACAGCCAGGTAACTGATGATCAAGAGCACGAGGTGTCCGTTGCATGAGAATGCCAACTGACTCTCTTAATAAAGGAAGGACACTAAAATAAAATATTTTTGTGAAATTATTATAATTCTTCTGTAAAAAAGAAATGGCATGATTATGTAATATTTTTTAAATCATTGAATAGCAAATGAAAAATACATTAAATTCATACAAGGCTGGTTCAATATAAGCATCTATTCTTTAATATTTTCATAACTGGCAATTATCTAGGAAAATTCTCTTTGTAAGGATAAGGATTAAGGATGTAGAGAATTATTGCAGCTGAAAACTATATAGCTAGAAAATGAACTCAAGAAGCAAATATCACTTTGGTCATTAGATAATAAATAAGTGATGCTGTGACTGCAATTTAATTTTTTATATTTATACATGTGTGTTTTTTTAAAGCATTTGATAACTGATTACCATTTCAAAAGGGAAAAGGAAAGAGTAAAAATCTATAGAAGTTTCTTTCCTTCCTGCCTTATGATCTTTTCACTATTACTCGAGATAGAAAGAAAAAAAATCATAATGAATGGCTTCTGATGAAGGATTTATTACGGCAGTTAGGGATTGTAAAAGAAAAGTAAATACAGATTGATATAATCTATCTACCACTGACCTAATTGCGATAAGGGTTGCTATAAACATTGAACACAAGGGATCTGCTATCATCCAGCCAAAATAGTATATAAGCACCGATGAAATTATGACACCAACACTACCAAGTGTGTCAGCTAGAATATGTAAAAAGACACCTGAAAAAATAATAAAACAAAGTGAATTTGTAAGAAAGTGAAACTACATTTGCAAAAATTAATATGAATAAATAATGCACAACAAACAACACTCCTATAAAAAGCAAAAAAGTTGTTCTTATATATCACTCATATCCACAGAAGAGTCGTGCTCATAGCATTTTACAATGCCATTATATTCCCCTGACCAACAGGAAAATAGAAATACATAGGATAAGACTTCAAGCTGTTAGGTGCAATCACATTATTTGGACACGCACAAAGCTGTCCTATAGGCCAGGCATTCATTCACACCTGAGTCAGAGGGGTCATGATCACCGTTGTCAATGGTCGCTGTTGACAACCTGATGCCAATCTTTTCAGTTGGTGGTCTTATCAATCACTTCGTTCATGTTCATCTCTGTGATGTCCTTCAGATTGGAGAGATATGTCACTGATGGTCTTCCTCTTTTTCTCCTTTCAGAGGGGTGACCAGGATCAATGTCTTATCAAGGATACATTGCCAATGATAAGTGGTTATCTAGAAAATTTCTGCTTAGTGAGATTTAATATCACCATGTCACCCAGTAGACCAGTGTCAATGATTCAATTCAATTCGATTAAACTTTATTCATCCAAAAATTGGGCAATTATTGAAAGAGTAATAAAATTACATGTATAACATTGTAAAATGTATGAAATGAGTATTGCACATTATTATTATTACATTTATTAGTAAGTTATTAAATGCTGAATGAAATGATGAATGCTGCTGGAATGCTCTTGTGTTTGAATTGTGTTAACCACTTGGCCATTAATGTCTCTTATAAGCTATAAACGATCTAGACTTATCATAGGATTACAATAATGCTGTTTCATGCAAACAAAATCTTCAACGTCTGAAAGTCTTGAAAGGATGAAGGTTATCACTGATTTAAAACTATAAGATTAGTCTCTTGAATGGTCTCGAATGGAGTTTCCTTTCTCTTGCCCTAAGAATAAGCAATATACACAAGATACCTTGCATTATTTGAGCCTGAGCTGTTTTGGCAGAATTGATAGGCTTTTCTTCGTGACTGTGACCTTTGTGAGAATGGCCATGACCGTGTCCTCCATGAGAATGGGAATGGCTATCATCATGGCTATGGCCGTGATGTGATTCACTGTGAGATTTCTCCAACCCTGGATGGAAAAATAAGGTTTGTGTAATTATCTCTACTGATTTATAGCTTTCACATCATGGATCATTCAGTCATGAAGTTAATTTAAGAACAGTCTGAGCATTCTGATTAACAGGGAATGGGATTAACATAAAAGTAAAGTACCTTATTTTGATAAAGTTACAGCAAAGGCCAAGGGATAATAAATGAGTTGAAATATGCTACTTTAATGTTTAATGATGTAATATTCTTTGATTTAAGTCTAGAAAACTTGAAACCCATTCTTCTTTGATCTTTATTAAACCTTAATTCATCTATCACCAACCCAATCACACTGCTGATTAATTAGACATATAGCAAATAGATGTCACAATTGACCATAAAAGCATGATTGCATTGCATTATATTTGCTTCAAACTGACTAATGAACTTATCCCCTTTATTTGAGTCCTGGGTAAACTCACACTTGATTTCTCTAGAGCTCTTAAAATTTTCTTAAAAGTTAACACAACATTATACGGTTATCCCAAAGCAAAAAATCTAATGAGAATTCTGTTCCCTTGATTGGCTTTTGAATTTCAGCCAATTCTCATTAGCTACAGTTGGATGTATTTTAATTGTAAAAAGGAGGGAGATAAAAATCGCAAAATCCTTAAAAAACCAAAGAATCCAAAACATACCAAGTCCGTCACTATGCCCATGCCCGTCACTATGCCCATGGGAATGAGCATGCCCATGGGAATGACCATGACCTGAAAATATGAAAATATGCAGCTATAATATGAGTCTTTAGAGATATGAGTCAAAATTCTGCTTACGAAAATGTTATGAGTGAAATACAAACAATTACGTTCATTTTAATGGCTGAATTATACAGAACAAAAGTGGCAGAGAATTTTGCTAAGAAAAGAGTGAAAACATTGGCTGACATCCGCAACATTTTGGGGTTGACTGCAATCAAGGTTTTGTTGCATCCATTGAAATCTATAGAAAGTGCTACAGACTGGTGTATAAAGTTGATACTGTGACACAAGCAAGGCACCAACCCACAAACAAAACATGCTTCATTCAGAGGAGTCACAAAGCTTACCACAAAGCCATTTTGCTCCCCAAAAACACTTTAAAATTGAAAAAGGCATATCACATACCTCCACCACCGTGAGAGTGTCCATGTTGAAAAGCAAAAATGCCAACCAAATTGACTAAAAAGCCAAGCACTGAAACTACAAATAGACGTTCATGTTTCACTTCTGGAGGTTCAACAGCTCGCTGTAAAAAAAATATATGAAGAAATCAAATGATTTCAATTAGGGCTCAATAAAGCTGGGCAAAAAAAAATCTCTGCATGATGAAATAAAAAAGGTTGCCATTAGAACTATCTCTGTTTTCATTACAAAGGACTCAATTTCATACTATATAATAGGTTAACTCTCTTCTGTCCCCAGCTTTTTTAACAACTTAAAAACCAAAAAAATATGAATAATAAAATGAAAAGTTAAAACAAAAAAACCAAAAAAAACAAACACTGAAAGCATGGCCATGGGAAAGTTTCTAACAGAACAAAATGAAATGAAAATGAAACTTTGTTTGAATACCGAACCACTCCTCACCCCTCCCCTCACCCCACCTCTAATAATCAGATTAATAGCTGAAAGTTCCACTAAGACTAAGACTAGTAAATCAGAAGGAAAGAGGGAGCAAGGTGTCCTGGTATCAGATACATTAAAAAATCCTACCAGCCAAATAAAAAATCCTACCACATTTTCTCGCAATCGGACATCACAATATGACGCGGAAAAGTGAATTTCAAGTTATTTACTATATTTACAGTACTTAAAATATATTATCAATCTTACCATTTAAGGAAATAAAAACCAGTTTATTAAGTTACTTTCCACTTCCGTCTATAGACATTAGTTTGAACACGCCATTATTATTGCAGAGCTGCCAACCCGTATTGAGGTTCACAGGGGTCTGAGGCTTAACTCACTAGATTTTTGGCAACGAGAAGAGCAATATTACGCGAAAAACAATCCGCATGGCTCCGAATCGAACGAAAAAAATCACTGACTTGACAAGCACCACAATATTATGCCCCAAAGCCAAGCTATCTTTTTATTTATTTATTTTTCTTCTTCAAAAGATGTTTAGTTAACTGTTCAATTACCTGGCCCCGCGGAAAATTACGACCTTTTTGCAATTTTACTTGCAATTTTGGTCACTTGTTGCAATTTCTATCATTACTAGCAATTCTTTTTAGTTTTTTTTTTTTTAGATATTAGCGCCACCCAAGCAAGAAAATTTGCAATTATATTGCAATTTTTGCAATTTCTGGGCGCAATTTCAACCCTTATGCATTGCAGTTTTCAGAATTTTCAAATGCAATTTTCCACAGGGCCAGAATCACAGGTATATTTCTTTGTTCAAAATTACCAAAATTTGGTAAAAGAAGCAATACATGTACAATATTTTGTCAATCACAGTGAAACAGTTTCTGTATTATGGAGTTCACCCACATGATTATAGCCTAAGAGGGAGGGCAGCAAATAATTAGCTTTGGACCATTTTGAGGATTGGAGGCATTCTACTATAAAATTAATACAAAGTTACATTTCCCCCCAAAACAAATTACAAATTTGATGATAATATAACCGCTATCTGGTCTAGCAATAAATTTGATTTGCTCTTGGTTTAGCAGGTGAAAATGTCAACGTGACCTTGAAATACAGATACATGGCAATTAATATTATTATAGCACTACGCATGTGTGATTTATCTTTTGCTGCAAGATATATAAAAAACAGTCCCACGCCCAAACACTTATCTCTCTTTCTCCCTCCCCTTCCATATAACTACATCACACTATTCCAATTCCAGTATAACTGTACAGCGCACTATTCCAATAGGCCTATGCCAGTACATCTCGACTTACACTTTCTCTCTCTCTCTCTCTCTCTCTCTCTCTCTCTCTCTAGCACTATAATATTAGGCCTAATGTTGTTATTGATATGCTACAGGACAGCGGCTTGGCAGAAAATCCAATATTTAAAGCTGTTAATATTATCATATTGATGTAGGCTAAATGGAGAGATGATTTACAGAAAAAAAAACATGATTTTTAAAAAACAATAAACCAAACACATGATGACCATCAAGCCCCCAAAAATGCACCACAAAGACCACCAGAGATAGAGGAAGAGAGAGAGAACAAAGAAAGAGAGAGAGAGAGAGAGAGAGAGAGAGAGAGAGAGAGAGAGAGAGAGAGAGAGAGAGAGAGAGAGAGA
>JASKDV010179735.1:0-12629 GCA_032466395.1 Aegires albopunctatus
TATTATTATTATTATTATTATTATTATTATTATTATTATTATTATTATTATTATTATTATTATTATTATTATGATTACTATTATTATTATTATTATTATTATTATTATTATTATTATTATTATTATTATTATTATTAGGCCTATTATTAAGCCTATTATTATTATTATTATTATTATTATTATTATCATTATTATTATTATTACATGTATTATTATTATTACTATTATTATCATCATTATTATTATTACTATTATTATTATCATTATTATTATTACTATTATTATTATCATTTTTATTAATATGATATTATTTGCTTTAATCATTATTTTTTTTTTTTTCAATTTTTAAAAAAGAGGTTGATTTGATTTCGCAAGACACGTTATTCCAGAGTTTTATTTGATTGCTTGTTGGATTCATAAAATGTGATTTTTACTCTTTATATATTTGATAACTCCCCCTGAAACATGTTCATAATTTTCATGACATGAACAGAAATTAGCTGTGAAACTATCATCATGAAGTGATAAGAAAGATGTTTGTATGTTTATTCTATTTTTTTTTTTAAATGATGTGAATTTTAATTGCATCTGGTAGATTAATATTTTTGCAATGGATAGCTATTACAAATAAATTTATCTTCATATTTTCCCATAGCCTTCATTCCGGAGATCAATCCTCATTACCTAAACAATAAATGTTTTTAAAAATTTCTCAATTTTGATTATTTTTTAGGGAATTTCATGCTTTTTATTTTCCTTTAAACAGATTAATTCATTCGAATGTTTAAAGCTACGTTTAAATTTCATTGTTCTTTTTGTAAGAATCTTCTCACCTCAACTTGTCAAATTTGAATTAATTTTTTTTCCTCAAATAGAATCATTGAGTAAATCAATCATTGTATATTACATGTAACAGTTTTCTTTCGACAATTGCAACGAAAACCTATGAAAGCTAAAAACAACTATTATCTTATAAGCATCTTAATACTCACATGGCACTCATGATAATATAATTTAAAATGTGATAATCAAGTTATACTTTAACACTAGTTTACATAATGTAAATACGCATTTAAAACAATCGTTCATGAGAAATATCCTGTTTAATTTCAACATCTTTAAAATTACTTTTTAATAGCATTATCAGTTTATCTTCCTTTGTTATGTTCAGAGATAGTCTCAGACCAATTGTATTGCGGTGAATTTGATTTTAGACCAAGGTTTGGACAGCATTTTACTTTACATTCAAATTGTTTTTCTTAGAATTAATTGTGAAGTTTGTTTACTGAATGTATGTAATATATTTTTTTTCAAAATCTGGCGCAGTAATCCAATTGATGATAAAGAATAAGAGACATACATGTATTCAATGTCATTTTTAAATCCAATGATTGATTGCGAATGCACACAACTTTGCCAGTTACTTGATTCAATTTTTTTTTTTTTTTCTTAAATTCTTATTTCATTTGTCAAAGAAAATGTTGCGTGATTTAGAATATTTTGCCGGAATGTTGAAGAACCCATGGAAAATAAACTGCTCCCTGTAAAAGACAAAATTAAGTCAAATGTTAAAAGATAACATCATGCTATAATAACTTGAGCTTGCAAAAGGAGACATTAATTTTTCAAATTTCGCAAGGAAAAGTTTTGTCATTGGTTCTTCATTTGACTGTGAATTGAGAAATGTATGTACATTGCATAAAATTTTGTGATAAGATTTTTACTCATTTTACACCAGATGATTTCAAGAAATACTTTCAAAATGTTAGCGTTTGTTGTTTAAATGTTCAAATTTATCTGGCACTGATTGTAGTGGGCAAACTTTTTAAAGAGTAACAAATATTTTTGTTAATAAATATTGTAATCAAAATTGTTCATTGTTATTAATCAATAATAACAGGATAAGAAAAGGAATTTTTTATCTTTAAATAAGAATTTCTCACAAGACTTATTGAACCCCTAATATGTCCTATTAAAAAATATACAAAGTTGTTAGCTCTTTGAAACTTATCTGCATCTCAAACTTATTGTCCTTTTCTGAAAATTTGACAGGTGAATTATGTTTATTTCTTGTGAGATTTAAGATATAATCGTTTGGTTTTGATGAAATACTGTGGTATACAAAACATTCTTAAATCCTTGGTTATTTGGCTGTCAGTTGCCCTCTTCATGGCTATCATTAAAAAAGGTTTCCATGATTAAAGATACTGACTAATTTCGAACAATTTTTCCCTACTTTGAGAATGACAAGATATAAAAGCAGACTCTTATAAAGAATATCCTTTAATTTCTTTGATAATATAAACTTGAATATGGCTGTGCTGTTTTTAATATTGATTGCAAAACATTGTTCCTTGCTGTTGTGTTTCATGTTAAGCATTTGTGGCAGTATAGTTTGAGAAATGCTGCCTTTTCTAGAGGAATATCTATACTAATTCAGTCTTTCAATATTAATCATCATATTCAGAACCCAAATATTATTTTGCTCTGTGCCTGGGATGATTTCACTTTGCTTGTGGTTTTGCTCTATTTATTCTTGTTCAATTTATTAATCCGTCTGTCAATAATTTAATTTTGATTTATGTTATTGCGACTTCTCTCTGAGGAAAACCATACACAAGAAGATAAAAAGTGGCCTTTTTTATTTTTTATTGTTATTGTTACTTAACTTGGAGACACCCAGGGTTCAAGTTACATTTCAATTGAGTCCACCGTCAGTTTAAATAAAAAACATTTGATCTTTCTTTCTATTTTGAGAAAGAAAGAATTAGATTTAGTTTGTATTTCTACAATTCATTTTCAGTCTGAACCAATTCATGAAATATCTACCCTTTGGTCATTAATCAATATCCACTGATTATATTATTATTATTTTTTTTAAGGAAAAGAAGCAATCCCTGGAAATGAATTCTTACCCTCTAAGCTTTGCATTTCAATTTTTAAGTTCTAATTTCAAAATTGATTCTTTCCCTCAAAAAATATCACTGATGGTACTTGAAAATTGTGCAATATATTTTTTGTAATAATATGAATACTTACAATGTAGGCCTATGTCTGTTCTTTGAACATTGTTATCAAATCATTGTCAAATGGATTCAATGACCCAATAAAATGACAGATGGAGAGAATGAATATAAAGGCATATCATATTACTGTCGAACTTTTCAAATAATATCATGTTGGTCTATGCCCTGCAAAACGTATACATCAGGTATTATCTCATTGCTGTTACCTTGAAGTCCTGATGCAATCTAATATACTTCTTTTCATATTTTCTGTGAAGCAATGGTGACCTCAAAGAAAAATAGAAAAGGATTTTAAATACTAACTTATAAGATATTTGGCAATTATTATTACTCAGAAGGAAAATAAATTTAGCTCAATTGTTTCCTGACATAGCCTTACAACATATATTTTCATCTAAGTCCATTTCTTAATAAGGATAACTAACTTCACTAGATCACATACTTTTTAAAATCAGAATGAAAATCAATGATTACACTTACACATGTGTGTGGTTTAACCTTCAATTTCTTTCTTATAAGCAATAACTTTGGCCCTTTGTTATGATTACCGTACTTAAATTCACTATAAAACATACTTTTTGTTGTGGCTGTAACTGACATTTTAAATTTTCTCGTTGACCAAATAATGAAATGCCGTTAATTTTAAATGAGAATGTGTTTATTATTGATGCTGAGTGTGAATGTTTTATGCCAAATGCCATTTTCTGTTGTCAATGGTTGAACATAGCATATTTTGGAATGCTTATTGGTGGTTTTTAAAACTTGTAGTTGTAGCATTATTGTAGCAACTGTTGTGTGCTCAAGCTGCAGCTTTTAGCTTATTCTTTCAATAAAGTTAACACTCAATCTAACCTTGATGACTTTGATTCCATTTTATTGAAGAATTGCTTTTATCTAATTTTTGCTTTCAATGTCATGACTTAATTGATTTTCATGTAAATTGTGTGGGTGGTAATTTTAAATTCAAATATGACTTTTTTAACATTAAATATGTTACTGTTTGAATAAAATATTTAACATTAATCATTAATACTTTTTATTTTAATAGAGTTTGTTTTGATTGTTGCTTAAATCTGAATAAATCACAAGAAAACATATTTATGTTGAATAATCTTCATTTGAATAGAAGAACTATTCAATCCAACCCATCAGAATAACTGAGAAAAAACAGAAATAATGATAATATTTAAAAAAAGGATTATTTGTTGGTTATTTCAAACAACTGTTACATTCATTATGGAATCTTTAAAAAAAAAAAAAATCTATTATGAAATTTCTGGGTTTGCATTTATTGTATTCTGATTAACTATTATGTTGTCTTAAAACTTTGTAACAGTTGTTTATCTTCAAATTGCTCATTTCAGTATACAACATTATCTTCATATTTTGCATTGTTATCAAATTATTTCATTTTAACATCATTTTCGATTCTTGGTTGCAACAATTTGACATGCGCCATTTTGCAACTTGGCATTTGTTGATTTATTGTGCTCAGGTATCGATTTGTAAATTACTCATGTAAATGTTCAAGCAGTAGATCTAATGCTGGTGGGTTCTTGATAAAGATTGCAGGTAATCAAATGCTAGTGGTGGTATTCTTGGCATTCATTTCTTGCAGATGGCTTTTACCAAATTATGATCAGGTGTAAAAAGGTAGGCCTACCTGCTAAGCAGATGGTAAATCTATCAGTAACACTAAAACAACCAGTGCCTTGTCCAATATGTAATTTAACATGCACATATGTTGCCCTATGTGAGAGAACCTGGGATAAGTTCTAGCTCTTATGTGATAACTCAAAGTGTGGTGATTTTATTCTTCATTTTCCTATCCTTCAATATTACTACATGTACATGTATATACTTGGACTTTTGGAAAGCATTATAATTTTTGGTTTCAATTTGAATTTTTATTTCCAATTCTTTTTTGACTCACAAAAAAAAAAAAAGAGAAGAAGAAAAAAAAAAAAGAAAGTAAAAGAGAGAAAAAGAAAGAAAAAAAGGTCCAAGTTCTGAGTGTTGTTATACTGTTTCCATTTAAACAATTTGTCATCTCATTTTCTTCTTTCTTGTTAGACAAATCAAAGTTGCAGATATTCTTGTTCATTTGCTTATTCTTTCATGAAATGTCCTCCAAATTTGAAATTCTGTACTCAAATATTTTGTCAAATAATTACTTTGCAATAATTTAAATTTTGATTAAATAAAGCATTGGATTTTATCTTCTTGTCATCGAGTAATATTTGTCTTGCTTATGAATCCATCTTGTCTGATATTCAGAGCTCCATTAAAATGTGCCCAAGAGTGGCATTAACAACATTTAAAACCCATAGAAAACCAATCATGGTTGATTGAGTTTAATCATAAAACTAAAGGAAAAAAAAATGAATCCATAAAAGATGGAACAATTGATCAAGAACTACTTTAGTCTGATGATTTATTGCTGAGATAATATTTCAGATCTATAGACTCACAACTTGAATCAAATATGAATTATGTTAGAAACAATGTCAAAAAAATACAAACAAAAAACCATTAAAAAAACTAACTTTAGGGTGACTCTTTATCTATGGTGTACAAGTGGAGTACAAATATGAAAAATTACGCTTCAATATTTCATATAGATCTAGAACTCATCACGAATGTTCTCTTTTTGGACAAGTGCAGATTTCCATTTTTACAAGACCACATTGTCACAGGTTTTACCTCTATCCACCTTACATCTGTCTGGTGCCCAATATACAAAATAAATAAATAAAATTGAAAAAGGAAATTGCAATTGTAAAATATCCACTGTTATAGCCATGTTTATGTTGCTTTACACTACATGTATTATTTATTGATTGTAATTGTAATAATGCATAACTTAAAGAGAAATTTGTGTCAAAGTCAAAAGCCTTCCTCTACGACTTACTGTAATGCCAATAAAAATAGTTGCTAGTTGACAAACAAGCCAATGTATGTATCTGACAAGCAAAAAGTAAATAATTCCTGCATGAACAATGGATTGAACTGACTTTTATGTGAAGAACCCACCAGTGTAGCGGACACCCCACAAGCAATGTAATCCCTTATTACCATTGCCTTCATTGATTGAAATCTAAATGATATAAGAGACAACAAAAAAATAGTGTGAAAATAATACTTCGAACCAGCAGTTAGTTATATCTGTATTCGTCATATGGACACATAAAAGTATATAATAAATAATTTGTAAAAATACATTTATGTCATTAAGAAGTAATACAAGCAGTTCTTCACTACAGGCATGCCAACATTGATGGTTATCCTCGCGTGTGTCAGATTCTGATATTAAAACTTATAGGAATAAAATGCAAGTTCAATAATTTAAAAAATCGTTTCATCCAACATTTTTTGTAGTGATGGATTGTCAGATTAACGACTGTGTATTGTATGAAATCGAAGGTTAACACATGAAAGTAGAGTCCAAAGGGGGTTCATGAATGTTAAAAACATTAAATTCTTTAAACACTAGAGGGCTAGAGAGGAAGAGGGTGCCAGAAAATTTTTGTTGTAATGTATTGCTCTTTAACTATTTAATTTCAGCATAAATAAAGACGTGGAATGCAATTTATACATGTGTCAAGCACAATGTAAGTTGTAAGAGAATACATTTTAAAAATTAAGATTAAATAGGCATTCTAATACTGCGTATCTACTAAATGTGCTTCACAGAAGCATGATACAAGTCCTCGAGTCCTAACATCTGGTGGAACATATCAAGGTGTGACCTGTTGAAAAGCGCTTCTCTCCGGCACAGACAAAATCTGACATGACAGATAGCCAGTTACTCATTAAACACCCAAGTGCAGTGAGGAAATGTGTAAATAAAAGCCTTTCCCAAGGACCTCACGTTGCATCCTGTCGGAATTCAAATAAGGGACCTCTTAAGCCCCCCACTCACGTACGTTAGAGGCCTAGGTTCTCGCCTCGGTTTTGCAAAACTAAAAAAAAACGTGCGAATGTGGGCGATTTCCTAGGTTGCGGAACCAGCAGCGGAATAGGTCCGAGATTTTATGGAGAGCCGAATATTTTACCCCAGGCCAAGATTTTGAGGGAATGGTCGTGTAAAAAAACCACAAAAAAATTAAAAATTTTGTTAGTTTGACTTCATATTCGGATTCTACGTTAAATTTACCATCGATTTGATACCAAATACGAACTCAATGCAATGTTTTATTTGTTTTTTTTATATTTTGTTTGTTCCCGGTCCGTATTAATTTTTTCAAAACATTTTGATTGAAAAATCAAGTTTTGGATATATTTATCATTAAATAAAAACAATATGAGTACGGTACATTTTTCTTGACATGTGTTTATTTAAGAGCGCATGCATAAATATGAATGTCTAAATGTAAGTGTGTGTAAGTGTGCGTGTGTGTGTTGAACCAGTACATAATGATTATTTCAGTAGGCATGTGTGGATAGATTTCAACAAGCTAGGCCATTACAAGTACCTCACACTTTTAGTCAATATCCTGGTTGGGGACCCAACATGTAGGGGGAAAAATTTCCTCAGGTCCGGCCTGGGGTGAGGCACTAGTCCTGACCCTGTTCCATTGGCACGTACGTGAGTGGGGGACTTTAATAGTCTTAATCACCTGTCGAAATATTTTTCTCTAGACCAGGATGGCACTAGCTTTCTAGTATTTAGAATGAATATTCTCAATGATTTTTTGTTGGATAAAGAGCAAGTAAAAACGTAAAGAGTAAGTCATGATACAACTTCAGTTTATTGAAAAGCACCAATATTAATTAACCATTTATAGCCTTTATAAACAACATCAAAACAATAATGTATAATCTGAGTTGGATTGTCATAAACAAAATGCAAATATATAGATATAAACAATTGAAAATATATAGAGAAGAATATAAAAAATTATAACAAGTTATAACCCATGTATATCATTAATATCAATAAAATCATCTGTTATATGTACCAATACATATATTTCACTATAGTTTTCATCATTCCTCTTTCCTTTAGTTCTAACTTTTTTAAATAAAAAAAGGCTGGTAAATAATTATAAGTGAACTCTAAATAGCTATGCCAAGCACATCATGGGGATGAATTCAACAATTAAGTAAAGTTAGAGACAAGGAGCAACATGGTTGAACATTGCGCTTCAAGTTTGAGTGTCCTTCAATAAGCATATATATAGATCTTAATGAAAAATAAACTGAAAGGGTTTGAAATTTGAAACTGGAGATTTGAAAATTGCTTTCCAAAAACAAAAACATGAACCAATAAGAATATATTGCATCACACAATTACATCTGGTAACAATTATTGATAGAAGCAATAATTTACTGAAGAGGAGATTCTGGCAAAGAGACAAGATGTAAATGGAAGAGTAAACTAAAATTTTTGATCTAAAATCTTGCAAATAACAATCTAAGAAATGAAAGAGTAATGGTTTAGAAAGAAGCTATCAAGTAGTGGAAGAATGCTTAAAGCTTCATCACAGGAGGATAGGATATTTCACAGGACCTATGTGTTTAAAACAGTTGACACCATATATCAAATCTGATAAATGGATGTGTATAAGAAATATAAATACATTACAATATTAACTGGTACATATAAGGCTGGTTAAATTCAGATCTATTGCTTTAATTTGTGACATAAAACATCAAATGATCAAGACATTACATGATAAATCAAGAAAGACCTACGCCATACATTGTGTGAGATATCTTTTCAAAGCTACAAAGAATAACGGAATTAGAAGCTAGAAGAAATGATGGTACTGAAAGAAACTAAAAAGCTTTGTGACTGACACATAGCCTATAAGGGTAAAGAAAGGAAAATATATTGCCTGCACTTACAAAAAAACATCATGTGGGGGAAAAATGCTTGTGTATCCCCATTATAACATGCAGGTTAAAGGAGTATTTTTCAGTACCAAAGAATTATGACTAAAGAGAAAGCACATTTATATATACAGAGCTGCCAACCTGTATTGAGGCCCACAGGGGTCTGAGGCTTAGTTCACCAGATTTTAGCAACCCCAAGAGGACTGTTACACATAAAACAATCCTATTCCGCGTGACATTCCTCTTGGGGTTGCTAATAATTTTCAGAGCCTGAATCAAACGAAAAATTACTGACATGACAGACACCGTATTAAGCATTGAAGCCGAGCTATTGTTTTATTTACTATCTTTCAAAAGATAGTAATTTAACTGTTTATTTACATGTATATTTATTTGCTCAAAATTACCAAAATTTGGTAAAAGAAGCAACACATATATTGTCAATGGCAGCTAAACAGCTATCTGCATTCAACATGACCTTGAAATACGCTGCAAGTTATAAAAAACCCACCCACACAAACTTACTTCATGAAGGTGTATGTGTGTGTGTGTATGCGCGTGTTTATTGTATGTGCTAGACCAAGGATGAATGGAGAGCAGATGTAAGGAGCCACTGAAGGAGAGACGTGCTTATGGGTAAGCGATCGGATGTCTCTCGCGAATTCAGCCTTCGCCGGTTTTTGGTCGGGCTGCCCGGGGACCGGGTTTTTTTAAACCCTCATGATTTTTTCTGGCGAGACCGGAAAATTGACAGTTCTGTATATACACATAAATAAACGTTTTCTTCATATAAACAAAAGTAAACAATGGTGCATTTAAATTCAAATACAATATCACTGAAAAATAAAGCTTTATTACCTCCTAATACCTTTCTGAATTAATTTTGATTATAATGTTGCATGATAATTGTTAGCTAATATGCAGAATGCATGATCTATTTTTCTACCTTGTAAATTCAATATCACAGTTTTATTTATATGGAGTGATTTATTACCCTGAAAGTGTTTCACATAATGAGATTCTCGGCTTTGTTCCCTAGTCAGTAGTACATGATCAGTTGCACAAAACAGAAATCACTTTGCTTTGATTCTTTTTATTTAAACTGACTATTGAATTTCATCAGAATCATGTAGATTTATGAATTAGATTTTTTCTCTCAGATTTATAATCTGTTCATCCTCTAATCAGGATTTGTGTTCTTATCATCCCACTTTGGTGCCATAGCCGCTCAAAGTGAAAAAAATTATAAGGTTTATGGGTTAAAGTATAGTAAACTTCTTTATGAAAGCAGAGGGATAGAAGGGAGGAAATTTATTTTCTTCTTGGAATGGTTAGCTACATAGCATTTGCTTTCCGTATTGACAGTACTTGCACTATGAAACATAATTTCTTAGCACTATTCCCCAATTTGAGAAGAACATAAAAGATAAGGTCTAATAAGGAAAAAAAACTGATTGAAGAGCAACAAAAGTGAATAAAATCTAACACATTATTTGAAAGAAGCCATAGTATTATTGATAGGACGTGCTTTGAATTTATTAGATCCATGGTATGCTTTGATTTTAGGCAGTTCTTCAAATCGTTTCATAAAACCCTTCAGTCCTGGAGCATTTGCAAATAAGCTTTCATCAAGCAGTCTATTTTGCTCCAACATTTCATAGAGGTGAAAATCGCATACTGATACCTGTGAGTAGACAAAACATCAAGGTTAAAGGTTTGTAATGAAGGTATACAATTTAAAGTACTGAAAGCTAAAGGAAAAAATTTTAAGTACTGAAAGCTAAATAGATTTGGGAGTCAAATCATAGCTTTATCTTATCATTATCAAACATTAACGCTGAATTGTGGCCACATTCATTTATATGTTGTATTATTTTCCACTTTTTCAAAATAATTCTCCTTGAAAATCTAGTTTTCTAATTCATAATTTTCCTTTCCAATGAGAACAGTTCATATAGTAAAGATCTAATACAGCAAAAAGGTAAACAAATATTTTATTCGTAAAGTACCTTATCCCCATTGAAAAACTTCTTCTTGCCAAGATATTTTTCGAATTGCTCAATATAAGTTTTGCCTGTCTCCATGTACTTTACTTTGTTCTCACCCTGAAATCAGAACAGTAATAATATCATTTGCAGAATGGTCTTCAAAACATTTTGAGATCAGTTACTTTCAAAGCCTAACAAGGACTGGTTATCATCCCTATTGACCAACTAGGTAATAAAACTACTTACATGGTACCACCATCACCAGAGTGATATGCTTAATCCAAGAGTAGCAAGCCTCTAGGAAATACTACCCATAAACTTGACACGTTAAAAACACAACCAAATTGTAAATAAATAAAAAACTTATAAAATTGGAATCAAAAACATTAAAATTTCACCAAGAGATCAATTTTAAACTATAATGCAATCTATGAAATTAAGGGATACTCTTTGTTAAATTAATCGTCGATCCTTTGGTTGAGACTGAGATAGATATAGAAATGATTGGATAATCATGGCATTGTGGTAGACATTTGGGTTGGTGATCGAGAGGTCCCAGGTTTGAATCTCAGTTGGGTGCGATGTCGAGTTCTTGTGGAAGACTCTTTACACACATTTCCTCACCGTACCCAGATGTAAAATGGGTACCTGGCTATAGGTAGAGGAAGATCTTGTCAGTATGCTAGAGTGAAGCGCCTTTCTTAAGGTCGCACCTCTGTATGCCCCCTGTGAGGCTGAGAAGGATTTTGGATCACAATGGCCTGATAGGGAAACTCTGTAAAGCATATTGAGTATGCGCTATATAAAAAGCTCTTCTGGATATATATACTTGTTTTCTTTAAATGGTGTTTAGGTAAAAAAAAAAAAAAATGCTTTGATGGCTAAGCCCTAATCCTGTTCTCTCATCATTCTCTATAATCTTATTTTTATGCAATCACCTAATCTTTTGTTAAAGCTGCATTGGTAACCAACTGAGCAGTGTATCAGATATAAAATGTGCACAACTGCCCATAAATTATTTACATCAATGAATTGTTAATTGTTTACCGTATTCGCTCTATTATATAAGCCCCGTCCCTAATAGAAGCCCCCTCCCAAGCCACCACCATTTTTCCATATGCCATACACAAGGTTGGAGAAGGCCTACAGTAATATTTTTTAAAAATGTAACTATGCACCCATACACAGGCATTTCTCACTCTTCTCTTGCCATGCATGCGATATCAACACATCACAGTATTCACACACCTATTCACTACAACAATTAACAATAACAGTTAATAATGAATACACTGACAAGACGAGCAGTATCCACTGACAGAGTGAAACCCGATACTTTTCACACCTTTGCGTTCATAAAGGATTCCGTAAACGCATTGTGTGAAGAGTGGCGGGTTTCATTATCAGTCAGTGGATAAAAAAAAGGCACTACATACCATGCGTACGCTAACACAGTGTATACCTATATTATTATTATTATTGTCTGAGACTGCAAACGCAATTGGTAGCATACCAGCATCACGGCCTTCAAAAAACCCACACCAAAAAAAAAGTGCCAAGTCCTATCTCTCTTTGTCCCCGTCTAAGTTGCGTCAGGTCTATAAATAGAACCCACTTCAATTGGGGGCGACCGTGCTCTATGAAGTTCCGCGAATCTTCCATCTAAACTGCCATTTTTGATACCCTATTACAAATTTCTCTTAACCCTTTGCTGTTCAAAATTAGATCAACTGGGACCAAGGTGAAGGTTCACCTTCCTGTGTGGAGGGGCAACCTG